>LBNU01006328.1:55009-75246 GCA_014162995.1 Artemisia annua | reverse complement strand
AAAGGATTGTCATGACAGAGTGGCCAATAAGAGAAGAGTGAACAACGATGACCATTCAAAACACTGCATGCTCTGTAAATGCATATAACAATAACACACACACAGAAACATTTCTTTAGAGACTATCTAAGCCCACAGTGGATGACATTGGCCATGGGATGTCTAGTGCCAAAGTAAACATAAATAAACAAAAGTTCTGAAAAACGAAATGATTAAACCTAGAGAAACAGAAGCAAAAAATCACATTATATTATCGAATTCCAGAGCTTCAAGTATTTGACCATATGCATGTTAGAGGAGATATTCTCTCTCTCTAAAAAACAAACTTTCTCTCTCTAGAAAAAATCGATCAAGTTCATCGGAAGTTTCTGGTGGAGACATGTCTTCTCTCTATAGAGAGCTTGTGTTTTTGATACTTCAGTTTAAAAATGAAGAAATGTGTATAACCTAAAGTAAATTATATCCTAAGCTTCCTGAGCTATATAAGTCCTAATAATTCTAATCATAATCGAATTTACTAAAGCATATGTCACATTTGTTTTTGTTCTCCCAAGCTATGCAATCTATCTATCTATCTATACTAATAAACCAGAATAATTTACAAGCCTTTGAAGCACATTTTGTAATTAATTCGCTGATGTGTCTCGATTGTGATTGGTTGAAGATTTAATGCGTAAAACAAGTCTATGCATTAGTCTTTTAGCTTTCATTCCGTAAAAAAACTTTTAACTTATTTATGCTATTTTTGTTAAGTTATAAAAGACATTCCTTTCTAACCGTTTACCAATTACCATCATGATCATCAAAGCTTCTTGCATACACTTTCTTCAAAACCCCTTGTTCAATCAAAATGGCACAATCTATCTATACTAATAAACCAGAATAATTTACAAGCCTTTGAAGCACATTTTGTAATTAATTCGCTGATGTGTCTCGATTGTGATTGGTTGAAGATTTAATGCGTACAACAAGTCTATGCATTAGCCTTTTAGCTTTCATTCGATAAAAAAACTTTTAACTTATTTTTGCTATTTTTGTTAAGTTATTAAAGACATTCCTTTCTAACCGTTTACCAATTACCATCATGATCATCAAAGCTTCTTGCATACACTTTCTTCAAAACCCCTTCTTCAATCAAAATTTAACACATGTATTTTATAAGGTTTATAAGGATATCGGTCGCCTCACCAAGTCGTTTAATACCCACCGTTCATATTTAAAATCAATTCCTCGTAAGTTAAAATAGTTCGTTTAGTGAATAAGATCACTTCAAAACGTTTACCACTCACGGCTCATAAAACTAAATCAAAACTCGAAGTCACCGTAACCGTTATTTATAAAATACGCATCACGTTAGAGTTCCTAGTGCCAAGTCATATAGTGCCTACACGAAGTACTTATTTAGCCTAATTAATACGTAACGAAATGTACGTTTTCTCATAAATTCCAAACTTTTCATGAAATTCTCTCAAAACCCAAATGGATTATCGATAACTCAATTTTTACATTTATAAAAACATAATGCGGTGAATTTAGAAAAGGTCCCAAAATTACCGGTTGTCACAAAAATGGCACAAACTATCTATCTATACTAATAAACTAGAATAATTTACAAGCCTTTGAAGCACATTTTGTAATTAATTCGCTGATGTGTCTCGATTGTGATTGGTTGAAGATTTAATGTGTAAAACAAGCCTATGCATTAGCCTTTTAGCTTTCATTCCATAAAAAAACTTTTAACTTATTTGTGCTATTTTTGTTAAGTTATTAAAGACATTCCTTTCTAACCGTTTACCAATTACCATCATGATCATCAAAGCTTCTTGCATACACTTTCTTCAAAACTCCTTCTTCAATCAAAATGGCACAATCTATCTATACTAATAAACCAGAATAATTTACAAGCCTTTGAAGCACATTTTGTAATTAATTCGCTGATGTGTCTCGATTGTGATTGGTTGAAGATTTAATGCATACAACAAGTCTATGCATTAGTCTTTTAGCTTTCATCCCGTAAAAAACTTTTAACTTATTTATGCTATTTTTGTTAAGTTATTAAAGACATTCCTTTCTAACCATTTACCAATTACCATCATGATCATCAAAGCTTCTTGCATACACTTTGGGCCTGTTTGGTAGGTAGGGGCTTTTTGGGGGAGCTGTTAGCTTTTTGTTACAAAAATAATCTCATCTAAAATAAAAGCTCCGTTCGGATGCATTAACTTCAAGCTTTTATGTCAAACAAATAGCTCCAAAATGAAAAGCTGATTCATGAAGCTTTTTAAAATTCTTAGAGCTGTTAAAACTTTAAATTACATATATACCCTCCAAACATTTATTTATAATTATAGATATGTCCTTTTATGTCATTTTATATCTTATAACTACATTTAACAGCTAACTTACCAAGCACTTTTATTGAAAAAATGATACAGCTTGTAGCTAATGTTAATAGCTTTACAGTTAACAACTTACAGCTTACAGCATACAGCTAATTTTACCAAACATACCCTTTCTTCAAAACCCCTTCTTCGATCAAAATGGCACAAAGTTGTTGATATTGATTGATTTATTTTTAGCAAAGAATTAATGCATTCATATTCTTTGTAACTGATTTTTCAAAAATGTTCAAAACCAAATCAAACATATCAATCAAACCTATTTGAATCACACATTTGTTACCAAATAACCCAAAAATTAAATCAAAACCATAGCACAAAAGTAAATCATTTCATAAATCTTCAATGACATACTGATTTAACCTGATTGATCTCCACACGTTCAAAATCTCCCTTCTGCTGTGATATGCGTTTCACCCAATAATGGTAATTTTTAATGTTTATGATGCAAACCAGTAATTTTAAATGGCAATTTTTATGCACACCAACTGTTTGATAAATTGTGTTTGTGTAATTATCATTTGTAGGGCAAAAATGAAGCACATGATGATTCCTTATAACCAAGAGATGATGTTATATATGATGATTCCTCCGTTGAATTTGTTGAATCACAGGTTTGTATTTGTTCACTTTCATTTCAATGTTCGTATTTGTGTTTCAAGCCGGTCAATTGTGTTGTTTTTGTTTGACAATAGACGTCAATCTGTAGTTAATGGTTTAACGGTTGATAAAGGGAAAAGAAAGATAGATGATACTGATGAACTTGCTGATGACAATCCTTGCATTTTTCCTGCGTCCTCCAGCTCATGTACGTTTACTTTCAACTTTGATGCTATTAATTGGAAGGTGAAATATCTCTTGACTAAACGTTACATTTGCCGGTACATATAATACTATAGAGAAATGCATTGTAGTAATTTTTTAATATATATTAAGATGGATAATGATCATGATTTGTGGTGCCTTTTGACTAATAGGCTAATAGCTTTTATCATACGCCATACACATAAATCTTTCTTTATGTATCATTTTAACCAAATGTGTTTTCGGTTGGGTTAATACAAAAGTGGTCTTTATGGTTTTAGACGGATCTTTTATGTGAATTTTTGTTTTAATTTGCAGCATGTGACATTCGAATACGAGCCAAACTCAGTTGATACAAAATATGGAAGTAAAAATCGCCTTGCCCCTCCTGATTGTGAGTGTTTGGTTTTGTTATTTTTGAACTTTTCATTATTACTATGAATTATATGAAGGTATCGACTTTTAGGGCTATCTCTGTTAGAATCATGTTATCTTTATGTTGTCTAATTAGGAACAAGGCAAAGGATAAAGTGGAATTCAAGATACTGTAACAACAAGAAATGGCAATTGCCAAAGGTTGCTTCAACTAATTTCTTCTGTACAGTCACAAACACAGGTAAATTAAACTTTTATTAAGCTATAATGTTAAAACATAAACTACACTTAGTAACGACATTTCATTAAGCTTTAATGTAAAAACTCCAATGTACTCTCATGCAAATTTCTTTATTAATACAGATTAGAACATTCTGCCGAGTTTCTTAATTTTGCAAGTATCTGTTGGAAAATTATGGTCAATAATGGGTTTGAATGACAATTGATGGTCATCAAATATTCTAATGGGGCTTTAAAGCAAGATTAATGTTTGGTCATATGTAACGACCAATTTAATTATATGTTCATGAGCCATTAGTAGGATTGATTGTGATAATTAATTGGACCAATTTTCTTTCATCCTCCTCACCTATATATTGAGAGCTCTTCTCTCATTTCATGATACCCGAAAAATACACAACTCAATACTCCTCTCCTTTTGTGTTACCATTTATATTTCTTGTGTATCCCGTTCGTAATAGAGTGAAGGCACGATTTTGGTTCGCCTTGATAACCCGTTTGTGCTAACGGGGTTATCCGTTGTTGTTGTATTCTGGGAGATAGACGTTCATGATTCTCAAGCACCGTAGAGAGGACGAATCTGTCTTAAGGAAAGTGTGAACATCACACGCCTCAACACTTTCCTTGTTCGTGGTTTTTTGAGTCTCAACAATTAAACGTAATGTAAAGTTTTCTATACTTTATGCTTATCATTTTATTATTCATGTGTCTCTAATAGCAATATATACAAATATATACAACAATCTTAAGACAGATTTTTTGTGTTTCTATTAAAGACAATTTTGCATGCGGTAAAAAAGCAAAAGGAAGGTGACCATTGATATTATTTTACTAATTGTATTTTTTGTCAAGAAAACCGTTTTGTTTTGATCATGTTACCGTTAGTGTAGCTATTATTAAATCACATGTGAGTAATTGATGCTAAATGTTTTGGACGGTTTTTTATATATTTAAATTATATGAAATATGGAAGTTCTCAAATTCATACATAGATATATGATACATAAATTGAAACAGCTATGTGATATGGTTCATGTTGAATAACGGAAGTTAATTCAAAAGGTAAAATATAACTTGAAACTGAACTACTTTATAATCTTTCTTTTAAAGAGTTTGGTGTGTTGCATGTTATTGATTTATGAATGTAGAGTATCTCAAATTAAAAAGAAAAATGATATGTATACTTTTACGAGTGCCTATATCTGGTTTCAAAAGAAATATGAGATTCATGTTTGTCATTAGAACAAATAATTATGTGACCCTTATTACGGAAGGACCAAAGGAGCATAGATATAAGTTGTTACATACTTATGCGTTTCCTTGATTTTCTTGTTGAGATGGTTTAATTTTGTGAAAATTAGTAATGTTTTTGTGTTTAAATCTTTTCAGAGATAAACCTCAAATTAATTTCAACTAGTTTGAGAAAATTGATACTATATGTATTCATAATTGATCTTGACTAGTTTGAGTCAATCAAGATAAACAGTTTTATCTTTGGCCTCTTGGTGAATCATCTTAACTGGTTTGTGTCATTAGGACATCAATCTAATGAAATTTATGTGTGTAGATGATAATAATTGCATTTTTACACGAGTGATTTGATGTGGAATGTCTTGGACATATTTGGCATTTAAATGATAGACTAACCTAATAGTCTCACAATCGTAAATGGCTAGAGTTAAATTGATAATGTTCAACATTTTTGAACCTGCTAATATGGTTATGATGTCAAGGAAAAGGAATACCTAGAAATCTTTTGTATAGATAAATATTTAATGTTGTTATGATGGTGTGATTTTATGAGAAGTAGTAACGCACTAGTAGTCTTCTAAGATTATGCATCGAATAAAGATAGACAACAAACTTTTTGTGATATTTGTTGCAGTGGAAATTCGAGATTATTATATTATGATAGAACAATGTAGTGTTCAAAGTATGTTGGCTAAAATCTCGTATTGATACTGGTTTGTGTAACTAGTATTGGTTTTCGATCATTACTGGATCGTAAAGATTAAACTCATTCTTGCAGAATGAGAATTTTTGGTATTAATTGGAATCCAAAATATTTGCTATCACAACTATGCACTTGTGGGAAAAAGTGTGTTGTTCGCATAGTATACTAACGAGTTTTGATTCTAATTCCATTATGCTGCACTCTAAGACTTTAAACTTGATTTTTGGAAAGTTTGAGTCGAAATAGGTGAACCGTTTGGTCACAAAGTATTTTGGTACAACAATTCATTTTGGAGAATTTGTTTGTCACAACTGCGCATCCATTGGAAATGCGTTGTTCACGCGGTAAACATTAAATGGGTGAACCATTTGGTCATGTTATTTATTTTGGTACATCATTTTCATTTGGACTCGTATGTTGTCAGAACCGCGATGTTATTGAAAATTGTGTTTTTCGCATGGTAACAAATGAGTTTTGCATCTAACTTTTTCGGTGATTACGTAACAATGAAACATCTTAAACTTGATTTGGAAAAAAAAAATGTTGAGCTTAAACGGAAGAATTAGATTATCGCAGTTTTTATTTTAGCACAACATTTTTCCGAGCGGTTTATAAATTTTTTTTGTGCTAATATTTGTGTTGATTTGTTGTTGTTTGGCACAACATTTTTTGGTTATTATATTATAATACAAAATTCTGTGATATTTTATACAATGTTCAATGCAAAATTGTTTGTTTCATTTGGTGCAAAATATTGTGGCAAAGTAGTGCCTATTTAATGTTGTTGGTTGCGGTTTGGTGCAACTAATTTTGTAACATGAGAATAAACAAGTCACTCGATTTTGTATCGAGTATCGAAAGTTTCGATGTTGCAAATATTCTGGTGTGAATATTGTTGTAATAATCAAACTACTTGTTATTCTAGAAAAAATGAATAATCATCAAGACTTGTTATAACTCATATTGCTAATAATCGAATGGTTTGTCATATGTAAGAATGACAATGTGTTAAATATAACCGTGTAGGACATTGTGAAATGTCAAAGATAAACACACATATAGATGACAATGAATTACGTTAGTTTATGTAACTAACTTGAACGGTGTGATTGTCATCCAATGTGAGATATTGTCCATTTGGTAAGTTGGACATCTTTTGGTTGTGTAAAATGATTACACATTGATTTTACGTGATTATAATCACATAAAAAATTGTGATAATCATATAATGACGAGATTAAATGTGATTATATATATAATCACAAGTGAATTGGAATGACATGTTATAAGTGTAGGACTTACACATATAACTTATTGGATCCTCCTAAAACGTGTGTTGTTTAAGGTGGTGATTTGTCTAAAAGAAGAATGTTAGTAGATGAAGTTATGAGTAATCAGAATGATGAATCTTCTGTCATAAGCTTGATTTCTTTGTCTATAGCATGCTAGATTTGGAATCCGTTAATTATGATATGGAAAATAATTGACATAAGATATTCAAAAAGTTGCATACACTAGTATGAAACTTGTGAGGTGACAAATTACTAATGATCTTGGTGTCATATCCATGTGAGAAAAAATCTTACAAACAAGATTAATATATTGAAAGGGAGAACCTTTCTACAAAATTCTTGAGATAAATTCCATGTGGGGGATTTCGGCCTAGCTAGAGTTCAAAAGGACATCAACAAACATGAAGTTCTTGCCTATTTGGAATACTCAAGAATTGCTTGGAGCATGATATACTTAAAGAGTTGAACGAAACTCGAATTTGTACAGACATATTATGTCGATACGACAACTACTCTCAGTATGAGTTATCCCTATTGACAATGCGAAGTCATAGAATAACATAATGGATCCGCTTGCAAAATGCTAAATGTGAGAGTTATTTATAAAGTCGTGAAGAGGAATGGGACCAAAGCCCTTGAAAAGTTTATATGAAGGAAAACCTAACCCAGCTGACTGGAGATCCCAAGATCTGGGTTCAATAGGACAACCTAATCATATAAACTGAGGTCACTGTGGGGGAGTAATAAACTCCACATTTATTTAAGGGTCAGTAAAACTTCCGAGTCCATTCCTATGACAGTGACAATATGAGGTTAAGCATATGGCTTTTAATGATTAATTGAGAATCACCTATGTGAGAGAGAAGTGGGGTCGCTTCTAAGGGAATTGTGGGGGCGCAATTCTTAATAGCTCTCGCATAACCAGGCTAATGTTCATGACCAAAACGAACATAACTATGAGAACCAGAAAGTGTCAAGGAGATATTTGTGTGAATATATATTGTCGTCTCCACAAATAGCAGACAGTTCAAAGACATCGAGTTCTACTGGCTGCTAGGAGGCTAAGTATATTTCACGAGGGAAGGTTCAAAGGGTAACACCTACCTATCCTATGCAAATATCAACTGCAAAACTCTATTACATGATCGAGTCTTTAAATTTGTTTCCCGTTATCAATTTCATTCATGTGGGGGATTGTTGAAAAATTATGGTCAATAATGGGTTTGAATGACAATTGATGGTCATCAAATATTCTAATGGGGCTTTAAAGCAAGATTAATGTTTGGTCATATGTAACGACCAATTTAATTATATGTTCACGAGCCATTAGTAGGATTGATTGTGATAATTAATTGGACCAATTTTCTTTCATCCTCCTCACCTATATATTGAGAGCTCTTCTCTCATTTCATGATACCCGAAAAATACACAACTCAATACTCCTCTCCTTTTGTGTTACCATTTATATTTCTTGTGTATCCGGTTCGTAATAGAGTGAAGGCACGATTTTGGTTCGCCTTGATAACCCGTTTGTGCTAACGGGGTTATCCGTTGTTGTATCCTGGGAGATAGACGTTCATGATTCTCAAGCACCGTGGAGAGGACGAATTTGTCTTAAGGAAAGTGTGAACATCACACGCCTCAACACTTTCCTTGTTCGTGGTTTTTTGAGTCTCAACAATTAAACGTAATGTAAAGTTTTCTATACTTTATGCTTATCATTTTATTATTCATGTGTCTCTAATAGCAATATATACACATATATACAACAGTATCAAAGTAAATGTTGGTATGAGAAGTTATTAGTTAGAAATGTCTCTAAAAGTTTGTTTTTGTCCCTCCTTAAGCTTTTAAGCCGAATGTGTTCATCTGTTTTGTTGCTTAAAGAGTTAACAACAATAAGAAATACATTTGGCTTGCTTGAGAATGAAATTTTCTCGATATGTTGAGTGTTTTGCCTGCTTCTTATAAGTAATTTTTTATACTCTAATATTTTATTCACTCAGGCAATGTTTATTTAGTTATCATGTTTTGATACTAGGTGTTTGATGGAGTGCTCAACGAGTGTTTGATCTAATGTCTAAGATAAAAAAAAACAACTTGAAAATGTATAATGGTTTCCCGTTTATGCTTTTGGCCTTGAAGTTTAAATATTCCTTTGAAAAACGCTATGCATTCTTTTACTTACATATTAAGGACAGTTATGAGTTATGGAGGCCAACTTTTATATTTGGCAAATATTAGTCACTTTACTTATCGAGCTCGGGAGGATGTGGCTGGAAAACAAGGGCTATGTCTATTCTCTAGCAATAAATCCAAAAGGTGTAATTGATCGCTTGATTTTGATACATGCATATCTCAGGTATGTCATATTGTCTTGTGTTGTTGGTTTTAAATCTTTAGCGTCTTCTTTGTATATTTTAGTGTTATAGTCATCATCCTTAAAGCATTGTTGGTTTTGTTATGTACAGCTCACCCGAGTCATACTTGGTGATTTGGTGTCGCGTCTCTTCAAAAAAGCTATGTATCTCCAAAAGGTAAGCTCGCACGCACTCTTTTTAGTAGCTTCATGGTCATAGAACTAAGAAAGTTTACTCATTGTTTTTGAGGAATGAGGATTACTTTGCACAAAATTGACTTCCGTTGATGGTGATAAACTGAATTTGTACGGCTATATTTGGTGACAGAATGAACATATATTGGTCTCTATTTAGACCTATAATGTAGTAAGGAAGGTTATGCCATATTTTAGTCATGCACACTGAAAAATCGATGTTGAAAATGTCCAGTCCTATTCAGTTTTCTAAAATTATGTTATCTGATAATTTAAGCACCACTGTTAAGATAATCACACATATTGAACCTTATATTTGCAGGTGAGAAGGGAAGGAGAATAAGGGAGTTGACTTCTATTGTACAGACTTCAAATTAGTGTCTGTGATTTTCCAGGTATCATAATACCATGCATTATTACATAGAATGCATTGATCGTTCATAATGATTTTATTGTTTATGAACCTTTATGTTTTTACAATTCCTTAGCTATGAAACAAAATGGGGTTAAAGTACCATGTTACGTATGATGATTTTGCATTCAGCTTCGTACGCGTTACACACAGGTTGGTGATGGGTTACCCATGTCAATTTGGTCAAAACTAGCGGGCTAACCTATATCCAAAAATTAGCAGGGTTAAAGTACCATGTTAGGATGTGCATGACCTGGTCCGAATGAAAACCTTAAAGGGACTTTATTTGGTTTATCGTTTCTCAACTTTTATTCCCAATCTTTTGATCATACTATATTAAAAGAGTGTATTTGCCGAGAATGTTGGTTTGAGATTATAGATGATTTGGTTAAGTTATCATATAGTTCGGGCTGTTTGGAATTACTTATAAATTGTTTATTTAATTATCTATTTATATAGGGGTTATGTGGAAGTCGGAATAAAACCCTGTATAATATATTATATCAGGGTTCATCTTGAAAGTTAGTTGCGATAAGTAACAAATAAAGCAATCAAACAGGTGGTACATTATGTGCATAAACTTAGCTGCCCATGACATTTTTTTTGCTCATAAAGATTTCCAAATTGCATTCAGTTCAATTTCCATTCTTATGGTAAGATTAGGTTTTAGGATGCTCATCTGTATTCTCTATTTTGAACAAGTGATAATGATATCCTTATTTTTGTGTTATAAAAGAGGCTGCTTATGAATTTTTGATACGGATGTAAGATTTTTGGTAGGTGTTACTCTGTCTTAAATCGAGTCGTAGGTGATGGCATTTTCCCGTGATCCTTGACTTTTGTTTCACATTGCAGGAGGACTGTCGGCATGCATTTTTGGAATGTTTCTTGGGAAGATAATATGGAATCCATTTTTCAACACTGAGGGGATAGATGAGAACTATATATGACAGTAAAGTACTCAGCACAAGATACAATATTCTAAAGGTACTAAATCATCTCATTTGTCCCACAAGTAGAACATCCTAATCACAGTCAGTTCATAGTTAAATCATTAATAATGGGTTTACTAAATAATCATAATTGTATAATTACAATACACAACCTTTGATGAAATACTTTACTGAGAACAAGTTTGTAAATAATTATAAAGCTAAGTGTTGTCCCACTATGCCAAACACCCAAACACATTACATATCCCACATAAACGGATACCAACACACATACAAGATGCCTGTTATCCTATCACGAAGCGCATGGAAAAAAAACACATGATGAAATCACAGACCAGAGGCTACTATCAAGACAGAAAATACAGACCCAACGTACAGAAACCTTAAATTGCAGACCTGTCTGTCATATCCGAATAGAACTATCACCAGGAACTGTCCACACTTGAGAACCATCTTTGGATTTGATATTTTCAAGCATCAAAAAGCCAATGTTGCCAAGTCATCTCACTTTTCTTTCACGCTCTTCTTACAATCCACTGGAAGCTTTTAAGTTGTATATCTTGAAAAATTTTATTTAAACTTGAAGCTTTACCTTTAAACACCCGTTTATTTCTTTCACTTTAAGTTTATCATGTAGTTCATTCATGATGTCCCATAAAACATACTTTCATCTTCCGTGATAATGATCGGCTCTGCTAATTTATACGTGTGAAATCAACAGTACGCCCTTTCTTTGTTAGCTAAACTAACTACAAGAAATAAAGTGGGTCTTCGTATTTACTAATTTTTTTTCTACTTATTTTTTCTCCTTTTAAGCTTATGTCCAAATCTGTAGCTAAAAGTGATAAGGGGGTGTTTGGAATTACTAATTTTTCTTCTTATTTGCTTATGTACTTGGCTTATTTGCTTACGTACTCAACACCATCTTTTAGTTGCTGATGACACAGATTGCTACAGCCTGACGCGGCTTGCTGCTGATGCGGCTTGTTGCTGTTGACGCGGCTTACTGATGACGCGGCTTACTGCTACAGGTCAACAAAATGTTGCTATCTTTGATCTTTTTCTTCTATTACAGTTACGGGTCAACAAATTGTGGTCTTAGACAATTTGAATCATCAATATTAAAAGAATGCAGAAATCAAGTTGGAGTTCGTACGACCTTTCGTGACATTGTTCTCACAGAATTGCTTTTGAGGTAAATAAACCTTATACAAACATGCAAGTTATGATATGTAATTGTTTGGATTGATAAATTTCTTACATTATTTTTTTGGCAGCGGCTCAACTATTCACGTAAAAGCAGATGTTAGTACTCGAAAAGTGCAAGAACATTGGTCTCTTGGAAAATGGAGCTGTACAAGGGAAGTCTCTAAAGTGATAAATTAACTTAACACCTCCCTGAGAATGTTACTTGGCTTTGGTCTAGTGCTGGGTACGTGAGGTGTGATTTGATGACAAGGTAAAAATCAATACTTCTTAAACTTTATCATCAAAAGCCTTGTGCTTAGGCTTGAAAAAGTAGAACATAGTAGCTTGTGAAAGTAGAATACAATGTTGACTCTTTTACTACCTTCTATAAGATAAACTTTCAACTATCCCTATTTTTCCTGTTTTGAATTTAATTGTGTATCACAATTAAACCTGCAAAATCTCTTTAGATGAAATTGGGAAGTGAGGTAATGCTTTAAGTTATGCAAATTATATTTACATTTATTAAGACGCTAAAGATTTGAAATGGGTAACATAATTATTAAATAATTCAAATGGGTAACGCTATAGAACGTGGGCTTGATATTTTTAGTTCTCTATATAATTAAGGTATTTGATGGAAACTTATTATTAAAGATTGTAATTTGTTAGCAGGTTGAGCTTATCATTAACACATAAACTCATATGTGAGGTGGTGGTTACAGTTTCTAACACAATTCAAGTGACAAGGGGTATCGAAGAAACACTAAAGTCCTTGTGGCAGAGCATGATTGGATGTCTAAAGACGGAAGCTTATTCTTTACATGATATATAGTTTACTTGTGAATTTATTTGTCGTATATACCAAGTAATGTGTTGATGATTGATATTGATAATAGTTGCAAGTTAAATTATTTTTCGTATCATTGACACACGTAACTCCTTAATGAGTAATTACTTTCAAGATCCCCGTGATTCCACGAATCTACAACATTGGTAAACTATCAAAAAACTACCACAAATGTCATTGAGGTTGGTACCTGCATATTACTTAGGTAACCAGACAATGCTATTTAACATATAGCTAGCATATAATTATTTTTTAATCTATAAGAAAGCGAATATTTTAGGTAAGTAGATGTTTAGATTTCCTTTTGCTATTTGGACTGGTATTAAGCTTATGGTGGAGATAAATAATCTCAAAAAGTATATTGAAAACCGTCTCTTATTTTGTACAAGACAAGTACTTGATAATAAGCTTGTTATGCTTGGAATCTGCTCAAATGCAATGGATCAAAATACGTCGGTTTTAGTACATGTTGGGTCATGTTATGGTCATCGAGTTTTGGCCCAATCAATGATATTCAACATTTTTGCTAAACTCAAGTCTTGACTCTTGCGTACTATAGACAAACTTTTGGCGACCTCAACCCGGTTGGCCATATTCTTTTTTGGTTCAATGATTTTTTTTAACCATTTTGACCCATTGGATTTATATCTTTTGAACTCAAATTTTTAATTTGTAACTACTCTTTGTAAAACATAATTCTTTCACTTGTGATATTTATATGATATTGCAAGATTATTGGTGAGAAAAAAGGAAATGAACAATAAGATTGACATTGTAAGATTATTTCTAAGCTTTCAGCATGATGCTTGGATCAACCTTACCACTCCATCTCCTTAAGATAATGTGGCAAGAAAATGTGGTTCAAGTTTAACAGAATGCACTTTTCAATTTGACTATGTTTTGCTATGACGACGATATATAAAAGCCATGGGCAAACGCTGTTGAATGTTGATATGATTTTGCAATGACATGTTTTCTCTAACGATCAATTGTATGTTGATATATCAAGAGTAAAGAGTGAGAATGGGCTGAAGATGCTATGTTGCGACAAAGATGGAAAATACACTAATAAAACAAACATTGTTTTTAATAAAAAAAAATACTTTGAGGAAATGGTTTACCTAAGTTCCGATAGTATTGATAAAACTGATCGTGGCACAGCAATCGATGAATCTATTTTCTCACCATAATTTATCAATGGACTCAAATTTTCAAGTGTTCCAAATCATAGGCTTGTGTTAAAAGTAGGTGTCCCGGTATTGCTGTTGAAAAATATTGATCAATCAAATGGATTATGTAACGGGACATGGCTTCAAGTTGTTCGATTTAAAAGAACTTCTTTTCAGGCAAGCATACATAATTAATGGAACATATTTTGGAAATAAGGTTATCATACCAAGGTTCAGAATTACTCCGTCTGATAACATTTACCTCTAAAGTTCGTGAGGAAACAATATCCTCTGTGTCAGTGTCATTTGCCATGAGAGTAAACAAGAGCCAAGGGCAATCATTTTCAAATGTTGGTTTGTACATGTCACGTCCTGTCTTAACACATGGGCGGTTATACGTAGCTCTTTCACGTGTCAAAAGCAAAAAAAGTTAGAAGGTTGTTGTTTCTGATGTGGATGGTACTCTATCAAAAACTGCTACATGTAACACCCCCAAAATTATCGCAGTGGAAGATAGTGTCACTGGGGTATTACTTCATATTTCACAGCACAAATTACAGAAAACGACTCTAAATGAGACGTTTTGAAATAAATTATCATTGGATTAAAATATCAGAGTAAAAAATGTGGTTCAAGTTTAACAGAATGCACTTTTCAATTTGACTATGTTTTGCTATGACGACGATATATAAAAGCCATGGGCAAACGCTGTTGAATGTTGATATGATTTTACAATGACATGTTTTCTCTAACGATCAATTGTATGTTGATATATCAAGAGTAAAGAGTGAGAATGGGCTGAAGATGCTATGTTGCGACAAAGATGGAAAGTACACTAATAAAACAAACATTGTTGTTAATAAAAAAAATACTTTGAGGAAATGGTTTACCTAAGTTGCGATAGTATTGATAAAACTATCGTGGCACAGCAATCGATGAATCTATTTTCTCACCATAATTTATCAATGGACTCAAATTTTCAAGTGTTCCAAATCATAGGCTTGTGTTAAAAGTAGGTGCCCCGGTATTGCTGTTGAAAAATATTGATCAATCAAATGGATTATGTAACGGGACATGGCTTCAAGTTGTTCGATTTAAAAGAACTTCTTTTCAGGCAAGCATACATAATTAATGGAACATATTTTGGAAATAAGGTTATCATACCAAGGTTGAGAATTACTCCGTCTGATAACATTTACCTCTAAAGTTCATGAGGAAACAATATCATGTGTGTCAGTGTCATTTGCCATGAGAGTAAACAAGAGCCAAGGGAAATCATTTTCAAATGTTGGTTTGTACATGTCACGTCCTGTCTTAACACATGGGCGGTTATACGTAGCTCTTTCACGTGTCAAAAGCAAAAAAAGTTAGAAGGTTGTTGTTTCTGATGTGGATGGTACTCTATCAAAAACTGCTACATGTAACACCCCCAAAATTATCGCAGTAGAAGATAGTGTCACTGGGGTATTACTTCATATTTCACAGCACAAATTACAGAAAACGACTCTAAATGAGACGTTTTGAAATAAATTATCATTGGATTAAAATATCAGAGTTTACGAAGAGGTCCCACAAGTTTACTAAATGTACAACATGAAAGTTGTAAAGTTTTTCGAATGATAGTATATGCATCGTCTTCAAAATGCATTCCGTGCGCCTTCACATGCCAGCTAATTCCTTTCGTACCTGAGATAAACATGCTAAAAAGTCAACATAAAGGTTGAGTGAATTCATAGGTTTGTAAAACAGGAGTGGACAATATAGTTCATTGTATAATTGCAATGTGCGCAATCATCATCCTGATAGTTATTATTGCTCTAAGCTCATGGCACACACGACTGACTGTATATATGTATCACCATACGATATATACATTAAACAATTTGCCCCGTGTAGGTACTATGCCAAATACCTAGAAATTCAAATATAGTGCGTTTGTGATATCCGCTGTATGATTAACACAAACGGGATTCGTCAATCCCGATAGGCCTATCCACAATATTTGCGCTCACTCGCGACAACAAGTGATTAGTGGTCCATGATATGGGGACTTTTGGCATAAACAACTTAGACATGCATGCAATAATACAATCAAGGCTAGCATTCAGTTTGCATGTAATTGTCCATAATAAAAGTTTTAGCATGTATCTCCCCCACGGAGTTTATAAAACATTTAAATAAAAGTTGGGGCTATGAACTCACCGTAGTAATCAGTAGTAGTTTATAACAATATGTAGTGTATAGCGAGACTACGATCTTTAACAATGACCTACGAGAGTATAGTGATCGTGTCTTAGTATAGTGTACAATATAAGTGTACAAGTATATGTAAAGTCATTGACTTGATTAAGATGTTGTACATATTTCTTATGTTGTGTAAAGGAGTGAAGTATCCTTAAAGTGGTTTGGCTATTAACCTTTTATAAATAACATTGTATTACCGTTCGGGCTATCGGAATCTAGAGGTTATGTAGTGAACGTATGAGGAGCCAGGACATTTTATTCATAAATCCACAACTCGTCAATACGACAACCCGAAGAGGCCTCTTATGATTATGAAATTCCCTAGTGTTGTAGTACTTATCATTTACAAGTAAAAGTAATTGACGAGACAAATATTGTATAAAAGCATTTGTCGTGTTTCGTCAAAGACTATTGGTTGAACTAGTGTGGTGTCGTGAAATGATTTAGTGTAACATTCGTCAAGTGTAAATGTTACTAATTTAGTAGTCAAGTTTGTTGTGATGAATCGCTAACGGCGTTTCATAACTTTGTCGAGGTCAATAAATGAGTCAAATTAATGATCATGTCTCAATAACAAGTTTTCGGGTCATCAACCCAAGCTAGCCGAAAGTTGTTCAAAATGTATTTATATTGCATATAATCTGCTAATAATTTGTTTTCAAACAATTTTTTTTGTTGAAATAATATGTTTTTTTCCCATCATCCGAGACACTAATTATTTAGGTCTTTCAGTCAATTTTGCTTGTTTCCAGTTATGCTGTTGATTTTTCTAGTCACTTGTGTGTCATTGTTCTACCGAAAATGGGTTGGTATTTTTCAGGTAGATGCTGGTGGTACTTGGAATTGCACCACAGGGCCCTCAAAGTGCAAGTTAGGCTCAGTCACTATCGCAATCTCAGGCTCAGTCACAGAATCACTCACACGCAGAGTCACCAAACATGGAGAATTAAATAATGTCAAGCCCTCAAGATCTTTGCATAATGTATGTAATGCTTCCTTCATCCAGTGAATATGTAATAAAGGAATATGATTTGATCAGTACTGTCAATTTGTTCTTTATTGTGAGAGCTTCCCTCAATCCGGTACCAGTTAATAAGCCCACCGACAGTTAAATCATAGAACTCAGCAACAACAGCCAAAGCAAAATTCATTGGGACGGTGGTTCTTGTGATTTGGGCCATGTTGACCACTTTTATAATGACATTCTTTCTTGGTCAATTTCAAGAATGTTTCTGAACGCTGAAAGATCAACTTCAAAATGTCTACCACTTTTATAGTCAATCGATTATAATGACATTTGACAAACATTTCAAAAGAAGTCAATGGATCCAAAAGATTTTTCCCAATTATCACGTCAATCCAACCAACTCTGATTAAAACACAACCAAAACACCCAACACAAAAACCTAATGATCAACTGATGAGTCGATCCATGTCTCGACAACCTCGGCAACACACCCTTCACAGGCGAAGAGCCACAACAAGGAGAAGATCCCGGTGAAGGTGACGTCACATGTTGCAGCAGTAACTAGTTCACTGATAACTATGCTTTCTTTGTTACTCACTATTTTCATTACTAACATGCTAGGCACAAGATATACTTATACTTGGCAGCTGTATGCACGCATCTACATGAATAGCTGTTGATTTATGCACATATAGATACTTCTCTGTTCTTTCTAATTTGTTAAGGCAATGTTTATTTATTCTGCTTTGTTTCTTAACTTTTAAACACCTTGTTCACTTTGACTACCTTGTACCTTAACGTAAATTCTGACCTAGAAGTAGTATGCTATAATGAGTGAAGTCTTGAAACAAGATTGGGTTTAGTCCATGAAGTTCTCAGAGGATTTATTTTGAGTGGATCATAACATGGTGAAGCTGCTTTGGAGCTGGTGCATAAGGGTCATCCTGCATTGGATAATATGAGAATATTACCCATCGTGTATGCTAGCTAGACATAACATCTCTATTGACTACTGCACATATATTTTAGGAGATGCTTATGTTTTTCATATCGTACTCGCAACCAAATAAAACCGTTAGTCATACGTCATTATCCAGCAAACGGACAGATACACACAATATTAAGATGAGAAATAAAGGATTGTCATGACAGAGTGGCCAATAAGAGAAGAGTGAACAATGATGACCATTCAAAACAGTGCATGATTAAACCTAGAGAAACATAAGCAACAAATCTTTAGAGACTTTCTAAGCCCACAGCTAGTGGATGACATTGGCCAAATTAAACATACATAAACATAAGTTCTGTAAAGCGAAATGATTAAACCTAGAGAAACATAAGCAAAAAATAACATTATATTATCCAATTCCGGAGCTTCAAGTATTNGCTCTGTAAATGCATATAACAGTAACACACACACAGAAACATTTCTTTAGAGACTTTCTAAGCCCACAGTGGATGACATTGGCCATGGGATGTCTAGTGCCAAAGTAAACATAAATAAACATAAGTTCTGAAAAGCGAAATGATTAAACCTAGAGAAACATAAGCAAAAAATCACATTATATTATCGAATTCCGGAGCATCAAGTATTTGACCATATGCATGTTAGAGGAGATATTCTCTCTCTCTAAAAAACAAACTTTCTCTCTCTAGAAAAAATCGATCAAGTTCATCGGAAGTTTCTGGAAGAGACATGTCTTCTCTCTATAGAGAGCTTGTGTTTTTGATACTTCGGTTTCAAAATGAAGAAATGTTTAAAGATACTGTTCATCGGTTGGAGCAAGAATCTGGGTTTTTCTTCAATATGCATCACTTTGAGGAATTGGTGATGAGTGGTGAGTGGGAGAAAGTTGAAAACTATCTGGCTGCATTTACGAAGGTTGACGATAATAAATATTCGATGAAAATTTACTTTGAGATGTTCGGCGAACACCAATTTTTCATAAAGTCAGATGTAGGACCTAAGATCGCACCCTACAACAAAGAGAAGCAGTCAGTAACAATATCACTATAAAATTACAATATTCTACTACTAGATAACAAAACTAGCTAACCTTGCTGGT
This sequence comes from Artemisia annua, assembly GCA_014162995.1. Taxonomy (NCBI): domain Eukaryota; kingdom Viridiplantae; phylum Streptophyta; class Magnoliopsida; order Asterales; family Asteraceae; genus Artemisia; species Artemisia annua. Next base: position 55,779 of record LBNU01006328.1, on the reverse strand, counting down.
CACATAGAATAAATCTCTTATATGGTTTGATTTCTCCACACCATGTTTGACTTTTGACGAATAAAATGCTGATGATAAACCAAGTTTTAATCACAATGTATAAGATGAACATAGAAAGATATATATTTGAAAAGTTTGAAATAAGGAAGAATATTTTTTCACACCTATTTCTTTAGAGACTTTCTGAGCCAATATTGGATGGACATTTTTCACTGCAACGTTCCTCCATGCAATTACATATGTAGCAGCCTTATGATGGTCATAAGGACATAAAAACATAATGAATTAGAAAATTGATGCACATTAGTTGGGAGGTAGGCACGCCAGAAGAATGAAAACGTGACAAAAGTAGGATTGGAAGATGTATACAGGGATAAAGAATGTGTGTAATTGTGTGTCAGAACTATTTCAATTTATAGAAAGATAATAGTTTAAATGACCGTTGGGTAACGGTCATGAATGGTAAAATGTATATGTGAACACGGAATATTACTTTATAGAGAGATATATGACCATTACCCAACGGTTGTATGTCTCAGTAACAACATGTATTAAATTCAAACAGAGCTGCTATTTGTTTTGAAATTGGAAGAAAATTGACCGTTATCAAACGGTCTAAAGCCGGTGTTAATGATAGAAGAAAAACATAGTTAATTTTTATGACCGTTACCCAACGGTTGTCTTAGTACTTTCGTTGGCATGTGTTAATGATAGAAGAAAAACATAGTTAATTTTTAAAATGTAAATTGCAAAAATTGTGCGCGTATCTT
>LBNU01006328.1:27545-52897 GCA_014162995.1 Artemisia annua | reverse complement strand
TTTTGGGCTGAAGCCGTAAGGCATGCAATATACATCTTAAATAGTGTACCTACAAAAGCACTAGAAGACATTACTCCATATGAAGCAATTAAACAGAGAAAGCCAAGCTTAGAAAATTTAAGAGTATTCGGCTACATAGCATACGCAAAGGTACCATCACAACGCTTAACAAAGCTTGATGATAGGAGTAACAAGATGGTATACTTAGGAAATGAACAAGGATCAAAAGCTTACAGATTATTTGATCCAACAACACAAAAAATATGTGTTAGTAGAGACGTGAAGTTTAAAGAGGATGAAGCATGGGATTGGAAGGATTACATGAGTGAACATATTAATGACGAACCTGAATGGATCGATTTCAGAATAGAAAACCTAGAAACCACAGATGAACACCATGATCTAGATATCCAACCAAATGATGAAGACAATAACTTTCCCAATAATGATGATGATTATACAATATCAACAACAAACTAACCCTCACAATCACAAACACTTCTCACACCATCAACAATTTCATCACGAGTAAACTCTCAAGTAACACCAATCAATTCAATACAATCAACCTATCAAAGTGATAGTGGTTCAACATCAACCACAACTTCACACTCACGATATGATCATTCGCCTGTCAGAGGTTTTAGAACATTGGATGATTTATTTGAAAACACTGAGAGATTATTACTTGTTGAAGATGAACCTAAGAATTACAAGGAAGCATCAACCGATCAAAAATGGATCGAAGCAATGAAAGTGGAATTAGATTCTATCAATAGAAATAACACATGGGAACTAAACACTTTACCCAAAGGTCATAAAGCAATTGGCTTAAAATGGGTATTCAAGACAAAGAAAGATGCTAATGGAAACATAGTCAAGCATAAAGCAAGACTAGTAGCAAAAGGCTACATACAAGAGCATGGCATAGATTTTGAGGAAGTTTTTGCACCTGTAGCAAGGATAGAAACTATAAGATTATTACTTGCCATAGCTGCTAACAACAAATGGGAAGTACATCACCTTGATGTAAAATCTGCATTTCTACATGGAGATTTAAAAGAAGAAGTTTATTTTTCACAACCGGAAGGCTTCATAAAGAAAGAAAATTCTGGAAAAGTCTACAAACTTATTAAAGCACTTTACGGACTAAAACAAGCACCACGTGCATGGAACATAAAACTTGACAAAACCTTGAAGTCCTTAGATTTCAAGAAATGTGCATTAGAACAAGCGATCTACACGAAAACTACAAAAGACTCAATACTACTTATAGGAGTCTATGTTGATGATCTAATCATCACTGGCACACCAAAGGAGGAGATCGACAAATTCAAAGCTCAAATGGAAGAAAATTTTGAAATGAGTGACCTTGGATTACTAGTAACTAGCTTACTATCTAGGAATAGAAGTAACACAAGCTGGAGGAAATATATCTATAAAGCAATCTGCCTACGCAACAAAAATTCTAAAGGAAGTTGGAATGATGGATTGCAATGAAACCAACACTCACGATATGATCATTCGCCTGTCAGAGGTTTTAGAACATTGGATGATTTATATGAAAACACTGAGATTATTACTTGTTGAAGATGAACCTAAGAATTACAAGGAAGCATCAACCGATCAAAAATGGATCGAAGCAATGAAAGTGGAATTAGATTCTATCAATAGAAATAACACATGGGAACTAACCACTTTACCCAAAGGTCATAAAGCAATTGGCTTAAAATGGGTATTCAAGACAAAGAAAGATGCTAATGGAAACATAGTCAAGCATAAAGCAAGACTAATAGCAAAAGGCTACATACAAGAGCATGGCATAGATTTTGAGGAAGTTTTTGCACCTGTAGCAAGGATGGAAACTATAAGATTATTACTTGCCATAGCTGCTAACAACAAATGGGAAGTACATCACCTTGATGTAAAATCTGCATTTCTACATGGAGATTTAAAAGAAGAAGTTTATGTTTCACAACCGGAAGGCTTCATAAAGAAAGAAAATTCTGGAAAAGTCTATAGACTTATTAAAGCACTTTACGGACTAAAACAAGCACCACGTGCATGGAACATAAAACTTGACAAAACCTTGAAGTCCTTAGATTTCAAGAAATGTGCATTATAACAAGCGATCTACACGAAAACTACAAAAGACTCAATACTACTTATAGGAGTCTATGTTGATGATCTAATCATCACTGGCACACCAAAGGAGGAGATCGACAAATTCAAAGCTCAAATGGAAGAAAATTTTGAAATGAGTGACCTTGGATTACTAGCTTACTATCTAGGAATAGAAGTAACACAAGCTGGAGGAAATATATCTATAAAGCAATCTGCCTACGCAACAAAAATTCTAAAGGAAGTTGGAATGATGGATTGCAATGAAACCTTAATACCTATGGATCCAGGAACAAGATTTACAAAGAATACAGAAGGAACAATGGTCAACTCATCAGAATACAGAAGTCTAATTGGATGTCTACGATGTCTACTTCACACAAGACCCGACTTAAGTTACTATATAGGATTACTTAGTCATTTTATGCAGGAACCAAAAGAGCAACATATGAAGGCAATAAGACAAGTACTACGTTATGTTAAAGGAACAATCAACTACGGTATCACCTACAAACATAATGGAGGAAATAAGATACAAGGCTTTAGCGACAGTAGTTATGGAGTCAACACTCAAGAAGGCAAAGGAACTACTGGAATTATTTTCTATTATGGTGAATCGCCAATAAGCTGGAGCACAAAGAAGCAAGCCACTGTAGCATTATCATCATGCGAATCTGAATTTATTGCAGCAACTGCAGCAGCAACACAAGCATTATGGTTGAAAAGACTACTTAGCAGGCTTACAAACTCAAATGAAGAAAAGGTAACTATTATGGTTGATAACAAATCAGCTATAGAACTAATGAAGAATCCCGTCTTTCACAGAAGAAGTAAACACATCGATACGAAGTATCACTTTATACGTGAATGCGTTGAAAGAGAAGACTTACAAGTCGAATTTATAAGCGGAGAATATCAAAAGGCTGACATACTAACAAAGGCACTACCGAAGATCAAATGTCTAACCATGAGGCAACTCATTGGAGTTAAAGATCTAGGAGATAGCGATTGAGATTAAGGGGGAGAACATTGGGTTAATCCCAATCTTTTATTCCTACCCATTTTCAAGGTCAAACCCGAAGTCAAAGTCAACCCATATTAAAAGTCAACTTTGGAAAATAACTGTCAAATTGACAGTTACAAATCCGAATCAACATGACTGTTGGTCGAACCTTTTAGAACCGAACCAACACAACTTTTATTCACACCTTTTCATTCATTATATATAGAACAAATTCTGTAAACAACTACTTGATGGCAAGTTTATTATTACAAGTTATATAAAGTTATTTAGTGATTATTTCAATTCAATACTGGTATATTGTGACTTGACCGTTAGACCATAAAGATCCACGTTTGAGGCCAACATACAGTACCGTGTGTTTTGTGATTAAAGTCGTGTAGCATTTTTGAGATCCAAATTTCTTGGTTTGATGAATAGAGCAAGGCTATTTAGTATTTGCGTGATGAAAAAGTAGTCTTGCTGTTCATCTTGTAAGAAAAATGTTATAATAATTCTTTAGGTGTGCATTGATCTGAGGTGATACATTAACAACCGAGTGACCGACAGTGATGTGTGTGAACCAAAGGGCCTTTGAGAGACTGGTCGAAGAAATTAGCTTTTTCAGCTTCATTTCGCACTATATATTCTTTGATGGACAGAACAATGGAATGGTATGAAAGTCATGTAGCATTCAGTTTTTTAAAATAGAATGACACTGAGACTGTGGGGGATCGTTGCAATTTGCAGTAGTCCATCCTATCTTTTGATTCTCATTGTCATAGATGATGAGTTTGTCTTGGAATGATATGGCTGCAAATACCAAGAGAAAAACCCCGACGTTATAATGCATGCAATGGGAAATGATTTATTAGTAAGACTAAGTTCTCTAGTAAGTTTTTTACCTCCAATTAAAGTTACGGTTGGAGCTTGGAGTAATACACTATCCAAGATCCCAAGGCAAACAATTCCATGTTTCTGCAACAGTGTATGCAAATGTTCAACTACATTGTGAAGAAGAAAAAAATGATTTATTTTTAGGTTCAGGACCGACTACTTACAACGATGAGATATGCTTCAGGGTACATCTCGAACAATGTATACTGTGGATTTTCAAGAAAGCTCAACGATATTGGCCTAAATTTGTGGATGACATCTTCAATGGACTCAAAAGGCTGTGGTCCTTTCCAACATAGGGGGAGGTCATCATCGTTTACTTCCTCCAACTTCTTTTCTTTTATGTCTTTCGTAATCTGCAGGCATAGGTTTGGATATTAATTAGTCCCAACATGTATTGAGAATAAAGATAATCATGGTTGGTTGTAACTATAAGAAAGACTAAGATATCGATTTCCACATATAAGTTTGGTGGGTACTTCTACTGTCAACTAGTTTTTTAGAATAGAACCCAATCTGTGTTTACATGTTAGATAAGTACACATCCATATATAATCAATCAGCGAGGCTGATGCCACATTGGAACGTGGCATCAAATCTCATGTTTGATTAGTTTGTGTGAAATACAATAAGTGAATTAATAAGGTCAAGAATTTTTTCCCTCACCGTAGAAACGAGAGTGGCATAAGCTTCAGAAGCGAAGTAAGTGTGGGTGGCTGCATTATCAAACACTACGCGGAGATTTCTAATCCCAGTTGTATATAGACCAACATAGAGCTCAGCAACTCCCAAGAAGTAACGTCTACTGAAAAGGGCAAGAGCAAAAGCAAAAGTTATTACAAAATTTTGACAAATCATAAAAATGTACAACATTCATGTATATGCATGGCAATCTACAAAAAAAGTTCTTACGCAAATTCGTTTGTAGTTATTATGGGAGTCCATACGGCCCTTGAAGGGACAAATTCATCGCCTAAAAACAGGTACCCATCTCCTTGTTTACTGAAACAATGACCTACTACGCTTTTTACTAATCCAAGTTCTCGCAGTTGGCTTAAGATGCTCTCTTTGCCTGAGCCAAGACCAAGAATCCCATCAACGTGTGGTCGATTTGCAGGGTCTGGATGTTTTTGGTGGTAACCACATCTGAATGGATAAAACCAAGATACTTAACTTGATACATTATGAAATCCAGTTTGTTTTACAAAAATATGAGCAAAAGGAGCTAAGCTTACCCAAATGAAATTTCAGGTTTGATTAGAGTTCCATTGGTGTATGTTAAAGGAAACGGGTCGTTTATTACCACACCAAGAGATGATCCACCATCAGCGTATCTTATATAGTAGGTACAAGGCTCATTTGGAGACTCGCAAACGTGGTCTTTTGGGTAGCGAATTTCATCACATATTGGATGTCTGCATCCCACAAGCTTTCTACTAACTGGTATATAAGGCGGGTTAGGAGCCTACAAATGACATAAGTAAGTACATCGTATATTTACATTTGTTGTCAATCATTAATATCATGATAAGATTGTATAAAATTACAGGGAGGCATTTCTGGCAAGGTGCATCACACTGAATCCAAGTGAAATGACTCCCAGTGTCGAAGTCGAAAAGATAAGGTATTGGTGGATCCCCAAGATCCACTTTCAAATAATGGTACCTGCGCATACAAGTGGATATATTTCATCTTGTATATACAATCAATAGCAACAAACCCAATCCCGCATAAGCGCGTTATGGAAGAGGTAACATATAAACTGTCACACCTTGACTGTTTTATTCATTTGTGTCAAAATCTGTAGGATTTAAACAAAGAAAACAGAAGAAGTGGATACCCGTCAGGATAAATATTTCCGGTGACTCGAAACAGGATAGTCGACGATGGATTGCAGTGAGTTGGAGTCTTGGCAGCCGTTAGCGGATTCACGTCTGAATAACATCCTTGAAATGTTGCATAAAGAGCTAACAAGTGCAAGAGCATTTTGATGATATGCATCTTTGAATTCATGTTGAATATGAGTACCCAATCAGGGTCCAAACGTTTAACATATATAGTGTTAGAAGTCCTTGACTCCTTGTAATTGTAGTATTAAATGCCTGATCTTATCCCTGTTATCAGTATAATTAAGTTAATATAATTAATAGTTACTATTTAAATTTGATATGTAACAAAAGAGCTGATTTTCATTATATCACTTTAATTTGAATTTCAGAAGTATTGGCTTAAATTCATAAAGAATGTACTAAATGGAAGGCTCTTTTATGATGTTTATGATATTAACTATTAAGGATTATATCAGTGTTAAATGAAGTGATTACAGTGCTTTAAAATGGGTCATTAGCGTGAGCAAGAAAGATCTTTGACTAAACTTTAGGCCAACAGCCCTTCGACAAACAAATTAGACTTTCGAAAGCGCATGTATTAGCTGAGATTTCTCTCAAGAATTATTTCGAAAGCGCATGGACAAATATTCCAAAATGATAAATTTTGAAGTACATTCATATATGTAGGTAACTAAGGATCGAGATATGAACAAAATGATATAATTAAAGTTGTCACTCATCAGAGGATAGTCAGTCTAACAGCAGATACATAAAGCTTATACAGCCCACAAAAACTTTGATCAACGCCCCAACCCAAGTATACAACAATATTTAACTACAATAAAGAAACGTACGCTAGGCTCAGCCAAAAAATTGTCATGAGTCGCACAAAAAATTGAAGTTACTATCTTCTCTCGATGTTATTTACAGTTGAATAAATTAATAATGAACAGAAAATCCATCAAAAGGCGTACTATGATCAACAATACAATCTCTCTATCTTGGGTTGAGATCTCGTGAAGCTTGGCCTTGCCATCTGCAACATGAAACAAAGGTTTAGTTTCATCAGTGAAATAATCATGTAACAAAGGGTAAATAAGGAATTCCACCTAGAGTATCTTAAGATGGAGCAAAGGCTGGGAAAATAAGAAAAGGGAAAAGTTGTGACTTGACTAACCTTGAAAGCAAGAACCTTGCAAGAGGGCTTAAGTTGGCAGTAGACTGAGCCTCTTTCTCCTGTTGCTTTTTTTTGGCATCCGCTTCTGCAATTGCATTTGCATTTTCCGACTCGGATACCTTTTTACCCTTGGAGAATCCACGTATTGCCACATCTTGCAGATCCTTTAATGTTGGTTCCTTTGAGCTGAAAGTTCTTTTCGTTAGGGAAAATATAAAAAAAGAAAGATTAATAAAAAAATAGCATGAGGTTTAATTAAGCACCTTGCTAACCGGTGAAGCATCCTGGTGACAAGAAACTCACAAGACCCAGGCTTTGTGTATTCCATATCCATCAAAGAACTTATCACTGAACGAACCACGGATGCCTCTAAATCGTCAGCAATTGCCTAAATTACATTTGTAAGCCCAATGTCACCACCTTCCAATTATCACAAACAAAATAGCCCTTAAATACAAACTATATATGTACTCACCTCTTTCAAGGAAGGGACTATTAGGACAGACAATGGAGCAGAGGCTGATGAGGCAGAGGTTCTGGCACTATCTTCTTCATCGCTACTTGCTTGACGAGGTTTTGGAAATGCTTTTATTGCATCATAATAGTCGCCTGAATGTCTGATTTAGAAGTAAAAATGGTTTAGAGAAACTATATATCAATAACCCGAATGATACAGAAAAATTCAGATTTGTTACCTTGAAGAATCTGAGCTATTTGTTGATTTCTCTGTTTTTCGACTTTCTTGGATACCCTTGTTGGCCTTGCTTAAAGCAGACTTATCTTTAGCCTGTCCTTTCTTCATTCCTCCTTGAATTGCAGCCTTAGCCTGATAACATAAAACCAAACCTTAAAATAACATGACACTAGTTTGGGATGACATTGATATGTCGAATAATAGGAATGGACATAATAAATTACCTCAGCCATGTTTAATGCACTGTCCTCGTGTGAGGCAGATGATGTTTTCTCTTGAATTCCCAGCCTTGACTTTGGAGTGCGAGGAGAATCTGACTCATCATGAGGCCCACGATAGACAAAGGTGCCACTGATGGAACCATCCTCAGGAGAGCTAAATGTGCTGCTAGACTGTACGCGCAACAAAAACCCCGTTAAAATCAATGACAAAATAAAAAGGTTAGTAAAAAATTAATCAAATTCCAACCCTACCATGGTGCTTTGATCACTAAAAAGTGAAGATGTTTGAGGTCTAGGAGATCTCATAACAACGGTTCCTGTGCCATCCATAGATATATCTTCATCACTTTTGTAATAATCTTGTTTTTTCTCTTGATCTGACTCTCTAAAATCTCTTCTGGAAGATTCTGACAAACGTCTGGTACCAGTGTCTACATTTCTCTTCTGGGTTGCTTGATTCTCGGATTTCCGGTCTCTAATTTGAGGTGGTCTAACAGCACTTCTAACCGTTCCCGTACTCCCGGACGCACCTATACTGAAATCCCATCCAGAATTTCTTTGAGGTTTTCCCTGCCCACTGTGATTCAAATAATGGTGAATTAACGCTTCAAAAAACAACGGTCAAATAATCACGTCTAGTTATCGACCACATTTCACCTGGCTCGAACAGTATCATCTACTCTTGGTTCCCTGGTAACCTTCACGGTATTAGACCCTTCGCCAAAAGCTTGTGTACCGTTTCTAGGGGTTTCCCCATCCTCCTTAAGTTGGAACTTTGGTCGTTCTCTGTCAAGATACAAGGATATTGTCAAGATAACAGAGAATGGTTAAGTAGGCGAAAGGGGAAGAATGAAAATGATGTGAACAATAACACCTCATCTTGTATCCAGAAAGATGGGGTAATAGCATACAAGAAAGTACCTGATTCTCTCCAGGAGTCTCGGGTTCTTCTTAGCATTCTTAATAAAGCGGTGTTTCAGAAGTTCCTTTGCACTTGGTCTCTGAAGTATAGAATCAAAAAATCAGATTACCAGAGAGGGCAACAGTTAGAAATTCAGAACTAAAAAGGAAGGGTCCGCTTTAAAATCTAGAAGAAGCCCAAAGATGGTTGTTTGTATAATTGTTTGTACAATACAGCACTTTGACTACATTCAAGTTAACAACATGCCTCTTCGTTTTGTTTTATTAGTAATGAAGGTTACTGTAGGTACATCAAATACATCTTACTGTAGGATTGTCAATACATCACACGGAGGAGACTTTTACTGGGACAAAGAGAGTGATGGTAGTAATGGCAGTAGCTATTATAACCATAATTTTTACAAAGGAAAAAAAACTAACTTAACATACAGCAGACACACAGACAGAGAAAGGCAGGTAGCATACCTCGGCAGGCACCTTCCTTAAACACAGTGAAACAAACTCTTTCATAGGACGAGAAAAGTGTTCGTCTAACTGCGAAAGAACCATAAGAAAATGTTTAAGTCCTAATATATGCTACATCTAGCTCAATTAAAAGAAACAAATAAATATCCTAAATTAGCCACATTAACAACGTTCAGATGTATAATTTCAGCAGAAACTTCAGACCTGGGGCGGGTTTTCTCTAGGTATGATGAAAAGAACTCTCATTGGGTGAAGATCAGCAAGCGGAGGCTCTCCTTTCGCCATCTCAATTGCAGTTATTCCTAAAGACCAAATATCTGCCTGCAACAAGCAAAGTTAAACAAATTGGTAACATGTTTGCAGAAAAATCAACAAAATATGACGTAAATTCATAAAGGAAACATAGCAGTGGACCTTTTCATTATATCCCTCTGTATTCTGAATTACTTCCGGTGCCATCCAAAATGGTGTGCCTACAAAGGTCTGTGACCAGCATTGTATCAGTGACAGATGATTTTCCGATTATCAACCTTAAAACAGTAGCTAAAAAGAGGCAAAAAAACACTGAAATCTCAGATCCATAATATACCTTTCTTCTAGAAATTGTTCTAGTCAGTTGTGCAGACACACCAAAGTCTGCAACCTGTAAGAAAGTCCAAATATAAGCTTAAATGGTAGCAATTTCATATGCAATACAAGTGCCATTTGAGTAATATGACGGGATAAAACTGAGCCTAAATGAAGTACCTTAACATCACCATTGGAAGTCAACAAAATGTTTGCAGCTGTCAAAATGTGAGACAACTACACGTCATTATACCACCACATTGACAAGAAAGTAAACTTTCTTCTAAAAATATAGTAAATATTTTTAGAAAGAATGTTTTACATTCTATAATATAACCAAAAATTATCCAAAAAAAAAGGACTTAAGCCTGTAATTTGTCATGGACAACCTTTAATATCTCTGTGGATCTTTCCTTCAGTATGCAGATACTCAATGGCATGCAGCAAGTCACGTAAGATGCAAGCTATTGACATTTCATCTAGTGGTTGATTTGGTTGAATCTGTGGAAGGGAGGTTCAATAATAGTTCCATCCATCAAACATGTGACAGATATACATATTTTCATAGACAAATAAAATTAAATTGCATACTGAATGGTAAATAACCTACTAGATCAGCAACAGAGCCACCAGCCATATATTCCATTATTATCCATAATTTAGTTTGGTGAAGATATGACCCATAGTATTCTGTGATGTATTGCGATCTACATTGCTGCAGAACTGCTATTTCCTGAAACATATTCCGGTGTAAACACTATTTAATATTTAAGAATACAAATAGACAAGATAGGATGTGTAAGGACCTAGATACCTTTTGAATGTCTTCAATTTCATCCTCTCTGTAATAAAAACGAGGCAAAGCTTTACTCATATGATAAATTTTTATTTCCAAATAATAATCCAAAGTAACTATGAGTAAGGAAAAGGGTAACAAAGATCGATAAACATAAAAGAGCAAAGACTCACGATTCTTCCAAATCGATAACTTTAATAGCGACCTCTTTGTTGAGTTCCTTATCAAACCTGCAAAACCATGAAATTATAGGGCGTATAACTACATTTCTGAATGTATAAAGGTTACAGAGAGAGCATTTAATGAATGTAGGATAGGCAGGTACATGTATATGATAAATTGATTAAGACAGTAATATCCCAAAGGAAAATGCTACCTCTTCCTAATTATCCTCCTAACAGCATGATGATGACAAATGGAATAATCAAGGGCTTAGATTTAGAGAGATAATTTGTGGATGACACATGTAACGTTTTTTATGGTTAGGAATACGAGCTGGGAACAAAAATTAGGAAAGTAGAGCAATTTTCTTTCCCAAATGATAGTGTTTTCATTAAATGGCATGGCTCTAGCTCTACCACTGCATGTCGTCTTCCAATACTCACATTATCACTTAAGTTACTAAACCACCTTACTAATGTGAATACTGTTGAAGGATACGGAAGGAAGAATACAAATTTTCAAATTAATGAAAGCTGGTGAGTTCACAATGCTAGTTAGATAATGCTGAGTAACAGATTTGATATCAGAAAGTGATGGCCAAGCCTGATGCCAAATGCCACTGAAGCCTAATTGTAGTTAGCAATTTGCAAGTATCAGGATTGATAAGATTAGTATTGCTAGGAAAGTACACTAAATGTTTATTTTGTGAGAAACATTTCCTAATTGTCCAGGTAAATTTGTGGCAACAGATAAATCTCCCATCAAACTTACCAGATAACTTTATGTAAAAAGACATAAAATCTTGAAAGTTAATATATCTTCTCTTTCCTCATAATTACACTCTTCAAAAAAATTGGTGAACTTCTTCTCGCGGTCACTAGTGTCCTGGTGAAGAGGAAACCTCTTGCTCGGTTCATAATAGCCTAAATTTCTTACCTTCTTAGACAACCATAGTTTTTACACATAATAGCATGATAAAGTGTATATCGTCATCTACACATTCCCTATAAATTATTATATACTTCTCGTCGACTACTTGATAAAGAACCACACCCAACCCTTACAAGCAGTTTGAGACCGTATGCCATTTGTGCCACCTGACTGCTAACAGTTGAAATAACCGTTGCAATAAATGATCTGAATGTGTAAGGAATCAAGAGGATAGTCACAACCAACGTTCCTCCAAACCCTGATAATCCTACATTCCTACGCAAGCAAATATTTATTGCAAAGCAGGTAGATGTTGTAGTCACAGCATGTAAGTGATGAAAGGAACATATTTTGTAAATCCCAATGAAGGGAAAAATCTCCCATGTGCTAATTGCATTAAACTGACAAAAGTATCAACAATAGGTCACGTGTGACGTGCCTCATGGTGTAAGTGATGAAAGGAACATATTTTGTAAAATCCCAATGAAGGGAAACATCTCCCATGTGCTAATTTTGCATTAAACTGACAAAAGTATCAACAATAGGTCACGTGTGACGCACCTCATGGTGTAAGTGATGAAAGGAACATATTTTATAAAATCCCAATGAAGGAAAACATCTCCCATGGGCTAATTTTGCATTAAACTGACAAAAGTATCAACAATCACGTGTGACGCGCCTCATGGTGTCACTTGCAGTTTGTTCATTTAATGCATCGCAGCAAGTTGACCAAAGAGCACGCCAACTTTTACACTGTGTTCTCTACTTTTTATGTAGAGGAAAAGGAAAGTAAAGGGAAGTATAGAAAGTGATGAGGAAAGAAAATGAAAGATTGTTAAAAATTTGTTAGTGTGCTTGAGTTGTAAGAAGAAAAGGAGGAAAGTGATGAAATAAATGTTATTTGACAATTATACCCTCAATCATGTATTTAATTGATGCTTAAGTTAAATTAAATAAAGGTCAATTAGTCATAATAAATGCATTGATTTTGTCCCACTCACTTTCATCCCAAAAATGGGATGAAAGTTTACCCACTACTTCACTTCCTCTTTCCACACTTTACTTTCACTTTCCCTCTAAAAAAACTTGAGAACACACTCATTTTTTTTTTTTTTTTTTTTTTTTTTTTTTTTTTTTTTTTTTTTTTTTTTTCACTTACTTTCACTTTTCTCCCCAAATCACAACTTGAGAACACAGTATATTACACTCTAGGATATGGTTTCCCTGAAATGAGAACGTGACAGATTCATGTGCCCAGAAGAGACATCTATCTACTTTCTTGTCTCAATAACTCGAAGAAACTTTTCTAAGGCATCGCAACAAAAAGACGCAATAAATAACAGAATGCATCTAACTATTGTGATTGTCAGCAAATACAGTTACCAATCCTCTATCGCAAAAATGTGGAGAACTGACCAATAGTAGTAACTACATTTGTTTGACCCAACTAAATAGTAAATATTAGATTCAACGGCATAACATCCTACCAAAATCGCCCTTTAAGTAACCTAATGACCCTGCCAAAGATGACACTTGTGTCAGGGGGAACTACAGGACGTATAGAATGCCGAGTTTGAATGTAGGTTTGAATGCTATTATTGTTGTATAGTTTTTATTATTTCCAGAGTGTCCATGAGTTGTGTTTGAGGCTTTGTACTTTTTATGATTATCTATAATACCTCGCCTTTCACAAAAAAAAACTACAGGACGTCATGATCATAACTCACCAGAAACAAATTCTTCAGCATTGAGACGTCACATGCTCACGTGTGAGCCTGTCCATTCCAGGAAATTGTGAAAGCCTAATTACTACTATGAGCTTCTAAAATTACTATTAATACTTGTACTCATAATTAAGAAAGCGATTAGAATATTTGTTGCACGATAACTTTAAACCAACTGGCATAAGAAAATATCTAAGTTTCTACTTGCGTAAATAAAACAGCTAATCCAAACAAGTAACCGTCAGTTTCTCTCCATTTTTTTACATAGCCAGTTGAGATGCAAAACGAGAAAAAAAATGGAGACAGCTCAATTATGATCAGTGTTACATACATCAGAACAACACAAGTCCACAACCTCCCTAAAAAACACTTTTTCTTCTATAAATGCATATAGGTAGAACGTCTTTAACAGAACATATCAGCTTTATCATGTATATAGTGGTAACTGCTTTCATGTTATATAGCTATATCCAATTATCTATCAATCTATCCTCGAGATAGTGAAACTAACGTAACTAAAAATCATCAAAAACAGCTGCATTTGTAACCAATTCATCAATCATTACTTTATAACCCATGTTTTACAGCAAATAACGTAACGCATCTAACCATTGTTATTGTTAGCAGATATGGTTATTAATCCTTGATGGCAAAAATATGGAAGTACTGACATTAGATTGGCTTGACCCAACTAAATACTAGACTCAATGCCATTTCATCCTACCAAAGTTACCCATTGCCCTGACCTTCAGACATGTCAAAGATGACACTCATGTCAGGGGGGAACCACTGTACGTCATGGTCGTAACTCACTAGAAACAAATTCTTCAGCATTGACACTTCCCATGTGAGCCTGTCCATTCCAGGATGTTGTGAAAGCCTAATTACTACTATGAGCTTTAAATATTACTATTAATACTCATACTCATTATTAAGAGATCACTTAGAATACTAATTTCACGGGAACACCATGCTAGCTGTCTAAAGAAAATATCCAATTAATTACTANTATTTCCAGAGTGTCCATGAGTTGTGTTTGAGGCTTTGTACTTTTTATGATTATCTATAATACCTCGCCTTTCACAAAAAAAAACTACAGGACGTCATGATCATAACTCACCAGAAACAAATTCTTCAGCATTGAGACGTCACATGCTCACGTGTGAGCCTGTCCATTCCAGGAAATTGTGAAAGCCTAATTACTACTATGAGCTTCTAAAATTACTATTAATACTTGTACTCATAATTAAGAAAGCGATTAGAATATTTGTTGCACGATAACTTTAAACCAACTGGCATAAGAAAATATCTAAGTTTCTACTTGCGTAAATAAAACAGCTAATCCAAACAAGTAACCGTCAGTTTCTCTCCATTTTTTTACATAGCCAGTTGAGATGCAAAACGAGAAAAAAAATGGAGACAGCTCAATTATGATCAGTGTTACATACATCAGAACAACACAAGTCCACAACCTCCCTAAAAAACACTTTTTCTTCTATAAATGCATATAGGTAGAACGTCTTTAACAGAACATATCAGCTTTATCATGTATATAGTGGTAACTGCTTTCATGTTATATAGCTATATCCAATTATCTATCAATCTATCCTCGAGATAGTGAAACTAACGTAACTAAAAATCATCAAAAACAGCTGCATTTGTAACCAATTCATCAATCATTACTTTATAACCCATGTTTTACAGCAAATAACGTAACGCATCTAACCATTGTTATTGTTAGCAGATATGGTTATTAATCCTTGATGGCAAAAATATGGAAGTACTGACATTAGATTGGCTTGACCCAACTAAATACTAGACTCAATGTCATTTCATCCTACCAAAGTTACCCATTGCCCTGACCTTCAGACATGTCAAAGATGACACTCATGTCAGGGGGGAACCACTGTACGTCATGGTCGTAACTCACTAGAAACAAATTCTTCAGCATTGACACTTCCCATGTGAGCCTGTCCATTCCAGGATGTTGTGAAAGCCTAATTACTACTATGAGCTTTAAATATTACTATTAATACTCATACTCATTATTAAGAGATCACTTAGAATACTAATTTCACGGGAACACCATGCTAGCTGTCTAAAGAAAATATCCAATTAATTACTACAAGTTTCCACTTGCGTCACTCAAACACTTATTTGCTATCCTACGCAACTGTATCCAAAGAATCAACCCTCATTCTCTTCACCTCTTTAAACAATCCCAAGTGAGATAGCAAAACGACAAAAAGCTGGAGATAGCTCAACTATACAACCAGCCAAGGGATATAACTTCCGTATTAGCAACAGTGTTTACATACACCAAAAAACACCAAACGACAAGTTTTCATTCTGTAAATGTATATAACGGCAATGTCTTTAACAGAAATTATTAGCTGTATGACTGGATCCAATCGTCTATCATCAAGCTCGTGAAACTAACGCAATTTTTAAACATCATAAACAGCTGCATTTGTCAACTACTCATACACTTATCACTTACTACATTCTACATTCTATAACACATAAAAATCCACACTAAGAATACGATCAAAAGCAATCAGTAATAAGGATCAAATTTAGAGACATATACCCCTTATCAACTCACTGAAGACAAAAAATTTCAGCAGTCAAACGGCGGTCCGGTCCAAGAGTTTGTGGAAGCCTAGTTAATACTATGAGCTTCTTTGCATTACTATCAATACCTCGCATTCAGAATACTTATCGCGGGAAAACATTATACCAACTGTCTCGAAAAATATCTATTCAAGTAATTACAAAAAGTTTCCACTTTCCAAGTAAGTCAAATCAAACAAACTCTTTTACGCAATTACGTCAGTGGCTAATCATTTTAACGGTAATTGGTTATATATAGCTAAACGAATCTATCTAAACTTAACGCATATCAAACTGCATTCGGCACCTACTACATTCTATAACACGTAAAAATCTACAATAACAATACGATCAACATATCAGTAAGATAAACAGCTGCATTTGTCACCTACGCAACATATACGATCAAAACAACGTGTAATCAAGTTTGAAAAAAAAATCTCGAAATATACCCCTTGTAAACATCACCAAAAGATCCTCTACCGATAAGTTCCAAATCCGTAAACCGAGATCCCGCCGCTTCCATAAACGCTGCCGCATCCGCCATCTCTTCAATAGTCCCTAAACCTAACCTTCACCTTCACCTAAACAATCATAATCCCCAATAATTTGAACTACTGACAATGCTTAACTGTCAAATTGGATCTCACTGTTGCTTGACGCATCGTTCCGCACCTAACAATCATCATCAGATATTGAAATGAATTAGAATAATAGTAATTGATAGTGAAGTGATTGATTTGAAATTGAAAGTGAAATAGTACCTGTTTTTAATTGATGGATCAGTGTGATTTTAATTAGGGTTTGTGTAATTAAGTGAAATTAGAAGGTGGTTTTGAAAAGGGGATCAGTAATGAAAATGAAGGAAGGAAGAAAGAAAGTGTGTGTGTGTGAAATGTGTTTTGGCACAAGAATTGGTTTGTTTGTGTAAAAAAGCCGTTATTTGGGGGTAAAAGATACAACAGTAAAAAAAAATCTTCTTTTTTCTTATTTGCTTCGATTTGTCCCACAAGTAATACATGTGAGTAGGCATGAGCATTCGAACCAAATCCCGGAACTGAACCGGAACCGGAACCGGAACCGAACCGGAACCGTACCGATTCTTAATATACGATACGGTACCGGTACTACGAAATAAGAAGAAAAAAAAATCAGGACCACTAATTCGGTACGGGACCGGTACCAAATCGGGAAATTCCCGTAAAAAAAGGGGAAAAACCCGATTTCCCGGTACCGGTACCGATATCCGAATCCCGTTCGGTACGGTACCGGTACCACTAATTATGCCCAGAAAAAATCGGTACTACTAATACGGTACGGGATCGGTACGGGACCGGTACCGAGCTCATCCCTACATGTGAGCCAATAGAATGTTACTACTTTAGGAGGGTGTTTGGGATTGCGTTATGAAACTAATTATCTACTTATTTCCTTTTGCAAATGCAAAAAATTGGTTTCTAATGTTTGGCAAAAAAAAGCTGAAAAGCTGATTATTTGCGTTTCTAGCGGGCCAAAACGTAGTTTTGCAAAAGTTAGTCCCAACCTACAGCCTGAAAACGCACTTATTGCTTCCACAGCCAAATTACCAACATATATCTCTTTCTTCTTCATAAACCTCCTTCTTCATAACTTTTCTGCCGTCTGGTAAATCTCCTATATGTCGTTTTTTATGCTTCTCGCTCACAAGCAACGGTGTCAAAATTATTGGTGATCGAAGATTCGGTGGAGTTAGCCATCCGAGTTTCAGATTCAGTAAGCATTGCAGACGGCAAAAACAGTGTCTAAGGGGTTGACTAACATGTGAAGAATAATTACAATAAAACAATCATTTTCAAAGCTCTACAATTTGTTGTTGAAGATAAATGGGTTTTGTTGAAAAAAAAAATCTATTTTTTTGAAGTATATGAACGAGACTATTGAACAGGAGAGATGGTCAAAAAGTTGGAGATAAAACAATGAATGTTTTGTAACATTATCAATAGAGTTTTGTTGTACATTGAAGCTATAGTTTAATGTATAAAAGGAAGTGTGTAAAATTAAGAGTCGAGTTATTTAAAAAATCAAACATTCCTCACATATCAAGAGACTCATCCCACCATTCATCTAAAAAGAAATCAATGGTTGAGATTAAAAGCATTTAGTATTTCACCTATTTTTTATAATTTAAATATCTCTTAAACCGCTAATCGTTAAGCGAAAATAATTACACCATTCGCGACGAGCATTTAATTATCTTTCTATAGACGGGAACTTTGATATACTTTCGACAAAAAAAAATCGTTTTTTTCACGTTTTTTTTTTTGTGACCGAAAAAATCACATGTGATATTACATATCGCATGTGATATTACATATCGCATGTGATATTACATATCGCATGTGATATGTACATATCATATCACATGTGATATTAGTGTAATATCATGTGTGATATGTAATATCACATGGATATTAGTGTAATATCACATGTGATATGTAATATCATATGTGATATATCATATGTGATTTTTTCGGTCACGAAAAAAAAGTGAAAAAAACGAAGAAAAAAAATTGTCGAAAATATATCAACATATCACATGTGATATGTAATATCACATGTGATATTAGTGTAATATCATGTGTGATATGTAATATCACATGTGATATTAGTGTAATATCACATGTGATATGTAATATCATATGTGATATATCATATGTGATTTTTTCGGTCACGAAAAAAAGGTGAAAAAAACGAAGAAAAAAAAATTGTCGAAAATATATCAAAGTGCTTATCTATAAAAACTTAAAAAGATAATTAAATGCTCGTCGTAACGGTATATTTTTTTCGCTTAACGATTAACGGTTTGAAAGATATTAATATTTGAAAAAAAAGGATGAAAGTGGGTTTTTTAAATTGTTAGGATTAATCTCATCCATTAAATCAAATAAAGATGGAGGATGAAGATTAGTCCCTTGGTATGTAAAAAATGTTTGGTCCTCAAATGATCTTATATTGTAAAACTAATTGGTTATACGTTAATTATCTTTTACATGTGATAATGCCTTTTTTAGTCATTTTACATGTTTAAGTATTAGATTATTTGATTTGCCAAACACAAAAAAAAACTGATTATCTGATTATTGCGATTTCACAGCATAAGCAAATCCAAATACTATTTTTCAAAATCACGTTTTGCAACCAGTGATTATCTGATTATCCGTTTTCAAAACGTATAATCTATTTTTAATAAGCAATCCCAAACACCCCTTAGGGTCATTTTGGTTTATAGTATGGGTGGCAATTTTCGACACGATACGATAACTGACATAAATTTGACATAGTTTAATAGGTTTGGGCTGAGGATAAAGGGGTTTTGGTCGAAAACATGTTAACCCGTCTAATCGGTTTAATAAACGGGTCATGTTTGGGTTGATTAAGTATTAAACATGCCGGCTTGCGAACCTGTTTAACTATATAAGCCTCCAAGATAAGGTATGTACTTGATTTTATGTTAGATTTGGATTTAAACTTATTTTATTAGGTTTAATATAACATTGGATTACGATTATAACTCGGATATTATTAACATTGTTGTCCAATTATTTTTATATATATATTTTTTCATTTTTAAATTATTATATCATTTAAACTAGTTGAAGTGAAAATCACCAAACTTCTTATGGCGTGTTTGACGCAGCAGATTATTAAAAATTATAAGAGCTTACAATTATTTTGCTAAAAGATATGCCACTTTAGAAAAATAATCATTGTTTGGGTGACAAAGATTGTGGATTATTTTAGAAAAATAAGTTCCCAAACAATAAGTTGCATAAAAAAGCTTTTTAAAACACGTTGGAGATTATATTTCACAAAATTACCAATTTGCTATTTTATTTATTATTCCTATTTATATTGGGTTTATTATTTGTATGTTCAATTATGTCATTTTACACTTTCACTTTAAAATTACAGATATTTTGCCAAATACCAATACAAAAACAAATAAAAAAAAAACAAAAAACAAAAAAAACCCTACAATTTTAATATTTTCCAGCAATATCACCAGCATCAGCAACATCACCAACGATAGTAACAACTACTTTTGCCAAATATACCCTTTCACTTATTGACATATTTACTTAAACAGGTTAAACGAATTACATGTGTTATGCAGGTATGGTTAAGGTTGAGTTTCTTAACACGATTAATAAACGGGTCGTGTTTGGGTAAAGGTTATACCAACCCGTCAACCTGTGAACTCGAATAGGCAACCCAAACACGACTCGATTGTCACCCCTATTTTATAGATGGATTTAAAATATGATTATGATGTGATATAAATATGAAATGTACTGCCGTAATGAAAGATATTATACTTTTACTAAAGATGATTATTTAAACAGTTGAGAACTAAAAGTAAATTTTTGTTTTGTGAAATATAAAGAGGATAGATAAAGAGAGAAAACAAAGCTAATCCTGTGACATTTTTGGAACGTGTATCTGGAGAACTTTTTTAAAAAAACTCAAATTTTTGGAATGCAACATAAATCCTAAAGCTTAACAAACAACCTTTTTTTTTTTTTTTTTTTTTTTTATGTTTGTTTTTTTGCCTAGAAACCCTATGCCTATCAAACAAACGCACCATAGATTTTTTTTTTTTTTTCCTTTTTTTTATAACTAATAATGTTAGTTGAAATATAAGAAAAGATGTTTTATGCATATAATATTTTTAGTGTTATTTTTTAGAACGACAATTGAACTCTAATTGTTGGACCACTCACATACCACAAGATCATAAGTTAATAACACCCACATAACTTTAATTTTACACTAGATTCCATGAAAAAAAATGAAAAATGGACTCTAGTGTAAAATTCTCATTTTTCATTTTTTTTAATTTATATATTTTAACAACACCCACATACTTTAAACTTTGTCTTTTTTTTAAAACAAATTATTATTATCATTGTATTATTATTATTATTATTATTATTATTATTATTATTATTAACTAAAATTTATTATTGAAACATAATAACTTTACATAAAGTTGAATTGGAGTCTAGACACAAGCTGTGCTTCCACTCCCTGAATACAAAAGCTAACTCTATGAAAGATAAAAACATCACTTTTAGCATTATTTGAGTGGCTAATGGCAATAGATTTAATACGTGAAAGTGTGTCCAAAGCATCTGTCATGAATTCCCTGAACGTAGAAAAAACAAATGGTATGAACTTGTATCCGTTGTCCTCACATTTGGACGCATACTTTCTCTTTTTCTTCTCCACAGCATTGTCCAAGGCTACCAAAGGATCCCATGAAGTCGCCCCAATACAAGCAAATGGAGATATACCAGTCACATCCAAGCATGCATCTTTACCTTGAAGCCAATTAAATAATAACAAATCTGCAGGTCGTAGCTCCTTCCCATCCTCCAAAAGAAACCCCATTGGAGTCTCCTTACGCACCATGATCCCAACCTTAGAACATATATCAACAAGAATTTCACGCACCATATTATGCCTGAACTTCACACCCACTTCACTATTAATCGTATCATTGTCATCGTCATCATCGTCGTCGTCATCATCATCATCATCATCATCATCATCATCATCATCATCATCATCATCAGCATCATTATTTTTTTTATAAAACATCACTTTTTTTTTTATAAAAGATCACTTTATTATCATTATTATTATTATTATCATTATTATTATTAATAGTCATACTAAAAATGTAATATACATATTGATGACGTATAGTCTCCACTCGGGTCACGGACCCGATTAGTAAACAATACTAACACTTAAGCCCACCACGAGCGGGCCGCTATAACGATAACTGGACTACCAGTTGGATGGTTTGGGCCTACAAGGCCCAAGCCCAAAGTTATTAACGGNTATGAGAATAGATGTTTTATGCATATAATATTTTTAGTGTTATTTTTTAGAACGACAATTGAACTCTAATTGTTGGACCAATCACATACCACAAGATCATAAGTTAATAACACCCACATAACTTTAATTTTACACTAGATTCCATGAAAAAAAATGAAAAATGGACTCTAATGTAAAATTCTCATTTTTCATTTTTTTTAATTTATATATTTTAACAACACCCACATACTTTAAACTTTGTCTTTTTTTTTTAAACAAATTATTATTATCATTGTATTATTATTATTATTATTATTATTATTATTATTATTATTATTATTATTATTATTATTATTATTATTATTATTATTAACTAAAATTTATTATTGAAACATAATAACTTTACATAAAGTTGAATTGGAGTCTAGACACAAGCTGTGCTTCCACTCCCTGAATACAAAAGCTAACTCTATGAAAGATAAAAACATCACTTTTAGCATTATTTGAGTGGCTAATGGCAATAGACTTAATACGTGAAAGTGTGTCCAAAGCATCTGTCATGAATTCCCTGAATGTAGAAAAAACAAATGGTATGAACTTGTATCCGTTGTCCTCACATTTGGACGCATACTTTCTCTTTTTCTTCTCCACAGCATTGTCCAAGGCTACCAAAGGATCCCATGAAGTCGCCCCAATACAAGCAAATGGAGATATACCAGTCACATCCAAGCATGCATCTTTACCTTGAAGCCAATTAAATAATAACAAATCTGCAGGTCGTAGCTCCTTCCCATCCTCCGAAAGAAACCCCATAGGAGTCTCCTTACGGACCATGATCCCAACCTTAGAACATATATCAACAAGAATTTCACGCACCATATTATGCCTGAACTTCACACCCACTTCACTATTAATCGTATCATCGTCATCGTCATCGTCGTCGTCGTCATCATCATCATCATCATCATCATCATCATCAGCATCAACATCATTATTTTTTTTATAAAACATCACTTTTTTTTTTAATAAAAGATCACTTTATTATCATTATTATTATTATTATCATTATTATTATTAATAGTCATAATAAAAATGTAATATACATATTGATGACGTATAGTCTCCACTCGGGTCACGGACCCGATTAGTAAACAATACTAACACTTAAGCCCACCACAAGCGGGCCGCTATAACGATAACTAGACTACCAGTTAGAGGGTTTGGGCCTACAAGGCCCAAGCCCAAAGTTATTAACGGATAAGATACGGGATATCTCCTAAATAAAGGAGATATATACNGGCCGCTATAACGATAACTGGACTACCAGTTGGATGGTTTGGGCCTACAAGGCCCAAGCCCAAAGTTATTAACGGATAAGATACGGGATATCTCCTAAATAAAGGAGATATATACCATATATCCGATATCGGCGAATAGGCCAGAGTGAGGAGCACGAAACCTTATCGGTTACGTGTATATAAATAGGGCATCACAGCTCTCGTCTAAGGGACGATTTACAAAACCCTAAACTCTTCACAAACCCTAAATTCGATTACTTACTCTCACGCCGGAGGATAATCGGGGGAGACAATCCCTCGATAAGCCTAACGGTGTTTGTTGCTTTCATAGTGCGTGATGAGACGAAAAATGTTACGTTTTTAGGGGTCGGTTTGAGTCCTAATTCGTATGTTTTTGGTTTGGATTTCACCCAAAGTCGTTTCTTTTCTCATTTTAGGTACTTTTGAAGGGAAAATCACAAAAGAAGCATTTTCGGGCGTTTTCGGAGTGAAAGTGCGGAAAACAACAAAAACTCAAAAGACCTTAAAGATCACAGAAGGTGACGCCGTCACACTCTACAAGGTGACGCCGTCAGGAACAAGTGAAGTCCAGAATTGGAAAAATACTCGTGACGGGCCAGAGAGTTCCTAGTGCAAATTGGTGACGCCGTCAACCAAGGCCGTCAGATCTGGAACCAGCAATTATGACCACGTCAAGGAAGGCCGTCAGAAAACCCTAATCGCCGAGCTGACGACGTCACCTATTGGGCTGACGCCGTCAGCCCACGTTTTCTATATATATAGAACGATTTTTCTTTATTTTATATAACTTTGGAGAACTAGAGTCGAATTTTGGTGTGGAGAACTTTAGGGTTAAACCCTAGTTCGTGTATCAGTGACCTTAGAGGGTATCCTAACCCCTCTAACTTGCATGTTTAATCCAAGATAAGTCTTTATTCATACAATATGTCTATGTGTTGTGTGATTTATGCTTGTACTTGTCTTTCTTTTAACATGCTAGGCTAAGTTACTTTGTGTTTGCTTAGATCTAATTAAACCTAACTATTGATTATCATGTGATGTGTATGTTGTGATTGTATTTGGATGAATGTTTCATCTACGTTAGACTAGAGAAAACTGGCTAATCTCCTATACGGTAACAAGCTTGAACGTCTTTAGAAACGTGAATCGTATGTGCGTTATCGATTTTAAGGTAGTATTTCATGCATAGGTTGCTATCGGTGAGCTCATGATAGGATGCTTGACGTATCGTCATAGAGTGAGGTAGGAACTTATAGAGTTAGGGAATTGAACGCACTCCCTACGACTTGTTAGGAATACACCCGTCATCCACGCAAACTCAACATACTAATTACATGGTAAAAGATAGTTAGGGAGTAATGAAATCTAAGTAAACACTATTCTCCACCACTGATTCTCTCTAAAACAAAAAAAAAATATACAAAAATATAAGTAGTATAGAAGTAGATAACTTGGGTTAGTTGACTAGCAACTAATTCCACCCTATCCTCCAAAACCAGAGATTTACTGCTTTCATAAAAATATAAAAATACAAAAAGAATCTTCCTCCACCCTTAGACCTAGATTAGAGTAACCTTTAGCCTAACGAACACTATTCCCTGTGAGAGAACGATCAATCCCCCGGTACTTGCCATTACACTATACTACATCGGTCAGGTACACTGCCTGGTGGGGATTGCAAGCTTCTCGAGATCCCTCGAGAGGTAAAACATAGTGCGTGTTGCAATCCACGCGCATCAAGTTTTTGGCGCCGCTGCCGGGGAATAGTCATTGTTTAGGTTAATTTTTATTCTTAATTAGGTCTACTCACTAGAATCCTTTCTAGTGAGATTTTGTTTTATTTTTCTAGGATTCTCTTTAGTCTATCTTTTTCTTTGTGCTTGTGTTCGTAACCATTACCATCCGACATCATGGAAGGTGGTAATATCCTTGATCCCAACAGCCTAATTCAACCGAACCCACCTCCTAGAGCCCGTACCTTAGGAGAGTACTCCCGACCTAGCCACCAAGGCTATCGAAACACCATTGAGCTCAACCAAGGAGCCAATGTG
>LBNU01006324.1:12854-41147 GCA_014162995.1 Artemisia annua | reverse complement strand
TTTTTTTATTACATTTGTGTGCGCATTTATACGCTTGTGTACGTTTCATACGTCTTTTTACGTTTTCATACTAGTTTTACGTTTTTCTACACCTTTGTTTGTTTTATACGTTTGTATGTTTTATACTTGTTATGTTTTATACGTATGTAAAAATATGTATAAAACGTGTATAAAAAGTGTATAAAAATGTGTGAAAACGTGTAAAAACAAACAAAAACGTATGAAAACGGAAAAAACGTAAGAAATACAGAAAAAAATGTCTGAAAACGAAAAAAAGTAAGAAAAGCAGATAAAAACGTAAGAAAAACATACGAAAACGTAATAAACTGGGCGAAAAGGTATAAAAACAGACAAAAACATATTAAAGCGGAAAAAACGGACAAAACGTAAGAAAAACGGACAAAAACGTATGAAAACGGAAAAAACGTAAGAAAACAGACAAAACGTAAGAAAAACGGATGAAAGTGTAAGAAAATGGGCGACAACGTATAAAAATGAAGGAAAACGTATAAAAACGTATGAAAACGGAAAACCCGTAAAAAAGGGTAAAAAAAACGTAAGAAAAACGGACAAAAATGTATGAAAACCAAATTTTGAGTTAAGTATAAACGGTCGTTAGAATAAAGGACTAACAGTGCAAATGTTTGTTGCAAACGGCCGTTAGCTAACGGAAAAAACTAATGACAGTTAGTCTGAGGGACCATTTTTGAAATTAACGGAAAAAAAAAACCTGTAGTAGAAGGTTAAAACATACAGAGTAACTTATATAACCGGTGACCAAACTTGAGTAACCTTTTTGTAACCAAAAAAACTTTAGTAACCAAATTGCACTTTTTGGCAAACTGTAACTTTTGTGTCTAATAACCCTATAATAGTGGAGACTTAAAAACATCCAACTGAAATCTCAAGTCTAGTGCTACAAACAAATAAGACAAAAAACCTTAACCTTCGTGCACATACGTAACACAAGCGTTTTGTTTTTTTTTCCTTTAAAAAAAAAAAAAAAAAAAAAAAAAAAAAAAAAANTAAATAAACTCATATGTATCAAAATAAATTAAAAATTTTGAGCTGATTTACAAAATCATGTAAACTTATAAACTCAAAAATAACATCGAATAAACCCTCTCTTAGGTATGCTCAGTTTTTAAGTAAGAAAAAGTAGGGCTGAGCATCGGGCCGGATCCCGACCCGATCCGACCCGTCTCGACTAATTCCGATCCTGAAAGTCACCTAAATCATAAACCGAATATCGACTTGAAAGTAGTCGATTTTTTGGCCCGTCCCGTCCCGTCCCGAAAGTAGTCAGTTTTTGCTTGTATTTTGTCGGTTTTTTGCCCGTCCCGAATCCTGAAAATACTAAAAATCCATCCCGAATCCCGACCCGAGAAGCTATTATTCGGTTTCGAGACTATCGGTTTATGTCGGGATCGGGTCGGTTGTCGGGACTCGGGCGGTTTTGCTCACCCCTAAGAAAAAGTTTTAAAAAATAGAAAGTAAGCATTTTCAACCTAATCTTTTATATAATAAAAGAATTACATCATTTCGGAGTTTTTTTGACAGAACAATCTTATGAGAAAAAAAATTGGACCAATAGAAGAGCTTTATTTTGCCACGTAGGAGAAATCGAGCAATATGATTGGCCAATAAAAAGTCAAAATTGAATTGATTTTGGTCAAACTTTAATAAATTTGGTAGAGAATTTGATTGAGGGAAAAAATACATAAAAATATAGGTGTCTAATTTATTAAAATAAAAACTTAGAAAAAGAGGAAGTAATTAATAAAACTTTAGTGGTTGAATTTTAAATAATTATATGGAGTTAAGTGTAAAATTATAAGTCTACATATTTTTTTAATAACTTTAGATAATAAACAAATAACCCCTTACACTTTATACCCTTATACTTTATAATATGAACTTTGTTTACAATTACATGAGTATTAATATTGGTTTGAGACTTCCATCCATTAAACTTACAAAATTTATAAACGTACGAATTAGTTTAAATATACGTTAAATATTTTTAAAATAAATATTAGTTTTAAACTTTCAGCTATTAAAAT
The DNA here is from genome assembly GCA_014162995.1 of Artemisia annua. Lineage (NCBI taxonomy): Eukaryota > Viridiplantae > Streptophyta > Magnoliopsida > Asterales > Asteraceae > Artemisia > Artemisia annua. Next base: position 39,084 of record LBNU01006324.1, on the reverse strand, counting down.
ATCTTTTTAATATGTACGTTAAATATAAGTAAGAACTCATGTTATCTTATTAAAAGTTTAATTTATACGTACACGGGTTTGAATATTAAATACAGTTAAATTATTATTAACGGTAATAGAAATATCAAATGGTAAGTACGAGTTACAGTGATATGAAAATAAATATACGCGATTGTACTTATACGACTCCTGTAATTATTATTTAAAGTTTATATATGGATATCCGGGAAAACATTTTTAAAAAACTTTACGGAGTATATTTTAACTTCATCAATGCTCATTATGTGCTACTAAACTCGCACATTTTGTACAACATGATATCAATAGTTAAAGTTAAACAACAACTAAAATAAGTTAAATCTTTCATCCAATAAAATTTTTACAAAATATTAATTGATATTAATACATAATGAAAAACTCATGCATACTTATTAGTTGTACTTATCTCACAATTTTGACAGTTAAATTCTTATATGTCCATATAGTAAACAAAAATTTTAAAATAAATTTGATTTATGTGTAAACTCATGTGATCAAAGAACCTTTGACCGAATAACATTATGAGGAGATACGCTCAAGAATACAATACAAGGTCGATGCCACGATTATATTTATAATTTCTGCTAACTATTTTTCTTACTTTCGCACATGTTGATGCTCTAACTTTTTAAAATATACATAAGATTATCTGTTTTTAACGATAATACTATATAATTAAATTCTGGAAAAACCCCGTGCGTGCACGGGTATTATAACTAGTTTTAAAAAGAAGCATTTTATTTCAAAATTAATCAAATCACATATCTTTTTTCATTTATTTTTTCTTTTCATTTCTTTTTTAAATGATACTTGAGAACACAAACGTAGCATTTGGTATGCATGAATCGAAGTTGGAATGGAATAAATCGTTACGATGAAATGAAAAAATGTGTTATTCGTTTTTAGTTTTGTAATGGAAATGTTTATTCGTTGATTCATTCGATTATGTTTTTAACCATCAATTTCATGACAATTTTCATTCTTTTTATTCCATTATTTTCGTCATATTTCATTTATTTCATTACTCTTTAATGTCCATTGCATCGTATTAAACAACAAGTGTAAATAATGTTTCCATTCTAACATAGCAACCAAATAGGTCAATAAAACAGTAATGACTTATTCAATTAGTATATTCATACCATTACATCATCAATTACGTTCCTTTATAAACCCATTACGTCAAGTCTTTTCTTTACTTTGCTTGTTTTCATTAAGGGACAACACACTATATGTTTTTTTTTTCTTTAGCCATGATTTCGATCTTTTAGCTAATTAATTCACGGGGTTTGAACCTCACTGTCACACATACTCAAACCAGAAACACACTACATGTTAGTTTTGACTTGCACATGAACAACAACGTTTCCTTTCCTTCCACTTAACTCCCTTCATTTTCCATTTCATTCCTTCATCTTCATCATCATCATCATTATCTTCCCAGCTCATCAATTAACTTCAAGGCTTTAAACCAATCCAGAATCTTGCATAAACCCTAATCCACAAAACCCATAAACAAAAAAATGAACTCAATTTCATTCGGGTCAAAAACAGTTCTTTCACCTTTCCCAGCAGTGGACCCCACCCATAACAAAAACCCATTTCTCAAAACAACCCACTTTAGCCCCTTCACCAAACACCATGACCATAAACCTTTAGTTGTGAGATTCGGTCCGGGTCAGGTCCAGTTTCCTGACCCAGAGAATTTGAAAGATTTGTTTGATAGAGCTGAGGGGCTTATGTATACTATTGCTGATGCTGTTGTGGCTAATGGTAATGATGGTTCTGGTGTTGTCACTGGGACTAAACAGAGTAATGATTGGTTATCTGGGATTACTAATTATATGGAAACTGTTTTAAAGGTTTGTGTTTTTTGACCCATTTTTTGTTTTTGGTTTGATTGTTAATTACATAATAAAGTTACTGACTTTAACGTTTTAAGCCCATGTTCTATTAGCTTTATTATCGGAAAAAGGTACTAGGTTTCAACATTTTATGCCCATGTTTTAGTAGTTTTATGGTTTATAGGGAAGGGTCGGAAACCCTGGTTGGGCTGCGTATATATGAGTTAAAGACTCTCGCCCTCCATGGGTAATCCGTTTACCCGGTTTTTTAAGTAGAAAGTTACTACTTTAACTTTTTAGGCCCATGTTTTATTAGTTTTGTGGTTTATTTTAGTAAAAAGTTGTAAGCTTTAACATTTGTAAATTATAAAAATGTTCTTTCTATAGTTTGCCAGTAAAAAATTACTAGCTTTAATCTGATTGTGTCATGGTATCTTTAGGCTTGCATTTTAGCCCATGTTTCTATTAGTTCTAGGGTAAATGTCAGTAAAAAGTTACTAGCTTTAATCTGATTGTGTCATGGTATCTTTAGGCTTGCATTTTAGCCCATGTTTCTATTAGTTCTAGGGTAAATGTCAGTAAAAAGTTACTAGCTTTAATCTGATTGTGTCATGGTATCTTTAGGTTTGCATTTTAGCCCATATTTCAATTAGTTATAGGGTAAATGTCAGTAAAAAGTTACTAGCTTTTACATTTTTTGTGTTAAGTTAAAAACAATGTTACTTTATGGGATATGTAACATAGAATAAGATAGTGAAAATGATTATGATGACTATTTGCTTGTTTAGGGTTGAATGATTAGTGTTGGATAATAGTTTCCGAGTAGCTGCAATAAAAGTGGCCTTAGTTGAATGACCAAACTTATCAGATTTTCTTGAAGACTTGCTTCTGGGTAGTTAATTATCATAAGATAAAACTACATACGAACGTTAAAATTAAAACACTATATATATAATGCAGTCCGTTTTGTTAAAACTGGTTATTCGACTTTGTCATCTCGTGATTTGTGGAATGCTAATCTTGGCCAGCCAAAAGTGGGAAAGAATACGAGTTTCTTTTACTTAGTTTATTTATGATGAAAATTTATAGCTTAGTTGTTGGAAATAGAGGAACTACTTGTAACTTGCAAGAAGCAACATGGAAATATTTCCGCAACTTGGAGCATGGTATTCGTAATTTAGGAATTAGGATAAAGCTTTCATCATGGTTCACTTGTAATATTTATCTTTATATTATTATTTCAGTTTTTGAAGGATGGACTCTCTACACTCCATGTTCCATATTCATACGGTTTTGCGATTATACTCCTCACTGTTCTTGTGAAGGCTGCAACATTTCCTCTGTCAAAGAAGCAGGTTTGTTTCTCAGAAATTTGCTTTCTAATTGTCTAATAGTGGTTGAATAAAACCCTACGGCAGCATTAATATCTTAACCTACTATGTAGGTGGAATCTGCAATGGCAATGCGATCTTTGCAACCTCAAATAAAGGCTATCCAGGAACGGTATAAAGGTGATCAGGTGACAGTTTGTCCTGTTCTTTTGTATTTCATGTTCCGGTGACCCATAATGATGCAAAATATGACTTGTATAAGTGATGTCGACGACTGCTAGAGACCTAAACTTTAAGGCTAATTCTTTACTTACACAAAGAAATTTATTGATTAGAAAGCTTTTTCACAAATTCTACAAGAAATTAGCAAATGTTTCCACATCCTATAATTGAATTCTGAAATCAGTAGGTTTACCTCCAAATAAATTTCGTAATATCAGCATAATATTTGCTTTTAGGGACCCATGGAATAAAATGATTTGACATTCTCAATTTTCTTGGTATTTCATGGATTCGCAGGAGCGACTTCAGCTTGAAACTGCTAGATTGTACAAACTAGCGGGAATAAATCCTTTGGCAGGTACAAACTAATGTTACGTACCAGTTACTTTATTATCCACTTCAAGCTATAGTCATATATTGACATTGCTCCGTTAGGCATATTAGCAAAACATTCAAGATTGTGATTATTGGATGCTTTTCACAGGATGCCTGCCGACCCTAGCCACAATACCTGTCTGGATTGGTCTTTATAGAGCCCTTTCAAATGTTGCAGACGAGGTAACTTTGTAAAGGAGTTATTTGCTTTATGTGTATTATTAATATCATATAAATGATCTTCTTAATGATATCTCTAGGGACTTCTGGCTGAAGGGTTCTTCTGGATACCATCCCTTGCGGGTCCTACGACAGTTGCTGCTCGACAAAGTGGCAGTGGCATATCTTGGCTCTTCCCTTTCGTAGTAAGCATTAGTGCATTACTATTTGTTTGATCCTTTTTGATATTTTTTACCTTTAATATCTGTGACAACCTCTACAGGATGGTCAACCTCCCCTTGGATGGTCAGATACATTTGCATATCTTGTGTTGCCTGTGCTCCTTGTGGTTTCTCAATACATATCCGTGCAGATCATGCAATCATCACAACCACAGGTTAGCCGTTTAGGCGTTTAGTATATTTTACTTATATGGTATTTGAGTAAAGCTAATGATGACGGAATTCCATTTGTTAATTTGATTTACTAATTGGCATATGAATGCTATGATAATTACTCTCTTTTTCTTACATGTCTCTTACCCTAAATTTTCAGAGCAATGATCCAAATATGAAGACTTCCCAAACCATAACCAAGTTCCTCCCATTGATGATTGGTTATTTTGCACTTTCAGTGCCTTCTGGGCTAAGCCTTTACTGGTAAGTCAATCTCATGAAGCTTGAAACTTCTATCAATCCATGTATATTACTCTTTCTGAATTTACTTCTCTTCTCTTTGTCTTCATAAGTCGATCTTAAATTATCCAAGTTTCTAGTCACTTCCTTTCTCCATGCTATTTGACCAATTGTTTTCTTGGCCCTTCCTATAAAGTTTCCAATCTTAAAAAGAAAACAAAATACACATGTGTTATCGAAGCTGAAAGTAGTTTATTTGAGGTCAACATGCTTGATAATTGTGGTTATTATTATGTAAATTTAAAATTCATTTTACATTTCTTGCAGGCTTACAAATAATATATTAAGTTCAGCACAACAGATATGGCTTCAAAAGATGGGTGGTGCGAATAATCTGGCAAAAAAAATTAACTATGAAGTTCTTAAGGAAGAACTGCCCAAAGTTCAGGAACCTGTGTTTCCTACTACATCAGTTAAAGAACCACCCAAAATAGAGAAGCCTGATGCCCAAGGGTATCGCCCTGGTGAAAGGTCAGTACCATATCCTTTCCCAATCAACCAGGTCAAATGGATCTAATGGATCAAACAGATTGAAAATTTTCTAATATATTTTAGCGCACACAACATTTAAGTTGTTTTATTTAAAGATTCAGGTTAGTTACTGTAATGAGATATTATCTATAGTCACAATTAAGGCAAGTTTTAATGAAATATTTGAAATTCAAAGAAAAAAAGCATTTGTGGGTCATGCTAAAAATGACCTTTTTTTTTTACTAAAGCCAGTTTGTTTACCCACCCCCTGCCCATATTGCCGTATGTAATAATAGTGTTCAAATGCTACTCGTGTTTATTGTAATCTTTTGTATTGTCAGATTTAAGAAATTAAAAGAAGAAGAAGCTAAAAGGAAACAACTGAAGGCCGAAAAAGCTAAAGAGATTCTGTTGAAAACTGAAGATGTGGGAGACGTGAAAGTAGACCGTGAACTCCATGCTGATTCTGTGAAGTCTGTTAATGGTGATCCATCATCTTTAGGCTCAAATCAAGTCGAGAAAACTTTGATCACTGAATTAGAAGATGGTGAAGATTCAGTTCAGTAAAATGGCAGGAGAGATCAACAGCTTCCTGACGAAAATCTTGAAAAGGTAGTTTTTTTAACTTTGAAGCAATTTCTTAAATTCACTTTTCTCCAAAGGTGACAAAATAGGTGGGTTGGGACATTGGGTAATGGGTCAAAATGAGTAAATTTTCGTCAAATCTGATCTTCAGAAATTATACTATAATATTAACAATCTATTTCTTTAGTAAGATACTTTAAGAGGTTTTTATGCATTAAAATGCGCTTTGTGCAACTTTAGACCCATATGACGACCCATCTTTATACATATATTGATAAATACAACAATACCGAATCCCACTGGTGTGCTATGTACAGGGGAGGTTGATACAGTCATACCCCCGTACCCTAAGGTTTTCGTCCCACTTATAAATTGTCATGCAGAGGAGCAATGTTTATAAATAAATGGTTCTAAATTGCCACCTAGTCCCTTGCGAAAAAAAATGCAATACCTTGTAAATGTATTACATTTCCCATTTTGGATGATTCCATGTTAAGACGGTTAGGAAATTTAATTCTAGTACCTGTTGATTGGTTATGAAGACATGTTTTCTCCCAAAAGTGGCGTTTTAGCATTTTTGGTAATCTTTTTACTTTTACTTAACAGGAAAAAGCCACCAGTTTAACCACGGAAAATAAAAGCTCAACCGAAGACAAACATAAAGAAGAAAGAGCATGAACATCCTAGATAGCAGAAGTAACCAGTGTACTTAATGACATCCACGTGCGAGTTTACTACCGAATAGTTGGAGTACAAAGAACAGCATGGGCTAGGTCATGAACAGAAAGCCATATATGCACGCCATCGTGTTTCGGTTCGAATATACAAAAGGTAAAGTGTAGATACATTTTCTGTTCCCAACGAGAAGCTTTATGAGAGAAGTTTACATACATGGATGTAAATTGTTCTTCTAATGTTGAATTTTGAGAATACTTGGGCTATCGAAAACTTAGAATTTGGGGTTTGAAGTTTGTATACCCGATAACTGCTTTGATATTCTTTATAGTTTATACTATCTTTGTTTCTCTTATTTCTTGTTGCTTCGGATATATCTGCTCCAGTCTCAAAAAGCTATAGATAGTTATGGTTTTTTTATCTTGCAAAATTTACAGAAACATGACATATTGAGTAAAACACACATGTATTTATTCTGATCCATGCAAAGAGATGAGCAATTTTGACTCATTTAGCCATTAATAGTTACATCTTTTACAGATTAAATTAAGAATATTAGCTTGGCAAAAATGAAGTTTGTGTTATTATGTGTCGAGCTGCTCATTTTGCCATCTTATTGTACAAGAAACCTTTTATGCAGTCGAGACATTTCATTCACCACGCTCATACGGGTGCACATAGCATAATCGCCTAATTGGAAAAACAAAGAATCATGTTATATCAAAAAGTGCATGTCAAACATTTTGTAAATAAAACCACAAACAATTTTCTGCTAATACAGGCAAAGGCAATTGTGCAAAAACAAATACAAAAATTGGTGCCTGAGAGTGAACTTTTGTTCGACAGTAATTTTAGACTCTGAACATATACTTGTTTATCACCCAAAAATCTTCGGGATTTAAATACAAAATACTTGTGTTGGAATGAGATTTCACATGAGCCTCAGTTCATATTCGCCTGCCATTGTTATATATCTGACCCATGGAAGAGCCTGGTAACCACTCTTCTCAATGATCTTTAGGTAACGTACCTGCAAAGGCCAAATAACAATGTACGTTAGCGGTTAGCCAAATCAAGGTGAATTGGGTTTGTTAATGAGCCTAATTTTGGAAAAGAGTTAAAATCAAGGGTTTTTTTATCTTATCCTTTTTTAAGCATAAATTATAATTATGCATAAATTGTTCTTATATGAGTTGGTCTCTGATTATGTTCTTCGTAATATAATATGAGTATATACTATATAATATTACTCACAAAAGGACTGTGAGTTGAATCAAAATGCAATTTATATAATTTAGTGAGCTAAAATTATAAGATTTTAAAGATCAGAATATCAGATAGTTGGAATTGAAAAACTATTCAAGGGGCAAAAGTGAAATTTTGCAATTTGTTAGATGTGACACATGAACAGTGACTTACAATGTGAGTTGGATACAATATGATTTATATAATTCAATGAGCTAAAATATACCCAAAAAGTTGGTATTAGAAAACGTTTTAGATGTGATAACTGAACAGTGTTTTTTCCGTGAGTTTCTTTGTCAAGTGACAAACTGATAACAAGGGACAGTGATGATAAGCACTTAACAAAAAATCAAATAAAATGCAACAGGAAAACAAGTAAAGACTCACCTGTATTCCTGAAACTGTAAAATATGGGATCTCAAACTTCACACGGATTGGAGCTTTTCTCTCGGGGACTGCTTCTTCAGCTGTTATACTGGGAAGCTTAAACTCGGCTCTCAACATGTATTCCTATACCACCCAACATGCACCAGGTTTACACAAATCAAAGAGTTGACTAATACGTGAAAACACTTTACACTTTGGTAATTTGACTTTGACTATACCTTGCCACCTGGAAAAGATTTTATTTTCCATGAAAGTGCATCGCTTTCTGGTGCATAGGCAGCTGATCCCATTGAAGTCCGAACATTAGGGTTAGTGGCATCAGCAGGCACAGGCAATTCAATCTCAACATTTGTTGCAGTACTGACAAGGATATCAAAAAACCCATATTCGTGAGTGAAAATTGAAAAATAATAGTAATGAGAATAATAAATCGATGTTTCAATGTTTTATCCAGTATAAGAAATGGCAATATGGATGAGTTGGGTAACAGGGCGATTTTTAGTAAAGGTCAAGACAGGTGGGGGCGGGTTACGTTGACCCAAAACCCCTTGTCAAATTTTATGAAGAACTATACAAAAATCTACATCTTAAATATGATCACAAAAACAATATTCTGATAATAATAATAATCTAAATTAATTAACAATATATATAAAAGGTTCTAGGCATTAAAAAAACCTAGGGTGTTATTCAACCCATCTGACCCTGTTCCTTATAAGCTATTTCTTTTCGACACGTGAAAGATAAATCATAACCCAGATTGACCCTTTCACAAGTACATGGGTGGAAAATGTCACATTTAATGATAAGACACTTTATTAAGTCATACCTACGCTCCTTAAACTGGCTTCGAGCTTTCACAGTTATTTCCATACGGCTTCTAGAATGCCTTTCAATTTGAGCTTCCACCCATATCAGAGGCTTTACCTGAAAAACACCAGCAAATTTTACGATATTGAGAAAACAGGGAGGAAATTATATTCTTACATTAGGGATATAAATGTAAGAACCTGAGTACTAAGTCGATATGTCATAAGGTCAAAAGCACCATCAGGAGGTACAAAAGATATTGTTCGATCATTTTCGAAACGTGCCAAGCGCACACATCTGCAGAAAAATTGGTTAAAGAAGATGAATAATCCTGAGGCAATTTTGTAATTGCAAATTATGACCATATGTTGAAGGGCTGAATTACATACTGATGAAACTTGATATCATCTAAGTCAATAGCTTTTCCCTTAGAGGACCGGCCTTGTGCTTCCAACAACACTCTATCATTTAGACCGAGCTTACACTCAGGCATACCACTGCAAATAATGACAGGTCACCATTTAGTAGTTTCCTAATATTCAGTCACTTGAGTTAACTTTATTTGCGTTTTCTCTTAGATATTTGTTTGGAAACAGTGACACAGTGTTAAATACAAAATGCCCACATTCATATTTCCTTCTATGGTCTTTTCTCATTAGTGTATGTGCTCAGTAATTAGATTGAATTCTTTCCAGCTTTCAATAGTAAATGGTAATGTAACACTGTAACAGGCTCATGTCTGGCCTGAAGTCTAGATAGGAACACAGAATAAGGTGTAAGGAGAGTGTATCTATGTGTTTATATTCATTATACACAATACAAGCTAAGAAATATATCTTCATAAAATGTTATTTCCCAACTCCTTTAAGGATCAAGAGAGCATATATGACAGGGGACCATCTGATCTAAATTTGCAGACATGACCCAAAAGCTCAAAGGCATCATACCCAGAATAAACCAATATATTTCAACAGAATATTTACTAAATAAACTTGTATGCCCTTTATAAAAGGCCTGTTGAAGACACCACTAGGACACAAGGCAAAGAATAGTGGAAACAGCTAGCATATGGCAGAGAAGAATAACAGTGCAATTCTCCTTGGGCTGAACATTTCCATTATTTAGAACGTGTTCTGCCAAAGGAGAATTGCCCAGCTATTCTGAATCTCTGCAAATTATGATGCGACCTGCAATGCAGTAGACAGAAATATTCGGTTCACATACCACCTTATGAAATCAGGAACATGTTTTGCAAATAAATTCATGTTCTTCAAGATAATAAAATCCCTATGCACCAGGACTGGTTGTCGGATAGTATCCATTCTTTCCTTCTATTCTATCAGCTCATGTTCTCTTGTCTATAGGCATGCTTTCTATTTCTCGGTGAATCAACAAGGTTTGTGAGTTGTTATGTTCAGTTTTCTTAGGTTAAGGATAAATGAGAAACAATCCAAATTATTGAAATATCTTCTTATCTCAACAGGATCAGAAAATAACATTTTTGGGGATATCTTGGCTACAATTATTGTAGCCAATTGGCTACAATCCTCCACCAAAATTACACAATAAAGTATTCAGGGACCCACAAAAATAACTCAGGAACCCACAATTGTAGCATAAAATTGTAGGGAGTTGGCCACACTAAATTGTAGCTAATATATTCACAGAAGTTATTTTAGTTGAAACTAATATTGTAAACAAGACAGGGCGATTGATATAGTTACAGCTAGTTCAGTAATAGCCTGATAGGATGGCAATATCTAGCAAAAGAACACTTGCAGAAGAAGTTACCTCAAATAAGTCCGCATCTTCAATGCCCCAACAACCTCTGACCTAACTATTTGACCATTGCTGTTGACGAGTATATTCACGCTCTCCACAACATCCAAAAAGACCTAAACAAGTGAATGAAGTATTAGGTTACAAACTTCCAATGGCAAGTGGTTGAAATTTCTCAATAACCAAGTAGTTTATGTTTCCAACAATACCAATTAAATTGTATAAAAATGGGTGTTTTCTTAATTTCCTAATCGATATATTATCCTCTTTCGCAAATAAAAGTATACTAGCTCGGATAAGGAGAGTTACCTCATTCTTCTTGTATCGTATCCCTTCACTACGCCAGGACACGGCATTTGTGACAGCCATGGGAGGTCTCTGTGTAACTTCCATCCTGTAGGCATCGGTCTTGATAAATTCACTGAGAATTTTAGCTTCAGTGAATTGAGGGTAACCAAAGTCCATCATTTCATCAAGCAACTCATACTGCAAAACATCAAGCACCTTCAGCCTTTATCCATGTTTTATTTTTAGGAGAATATATGTAAAAATACACATACCACTACGACAAAGTTATCTCTAAGTGATTCCTCCTCAAGCTCCTCAAAGTAATGCTTAAATACCTGTCACCAACAAAACACAAATCTAATAACTAAATCTTCTAGGCCTTGTAATATTAGAATTTTCAGCTAAGCGAGATTTTCATCCAGTTACCAAACAGTGCTTACATCAACTACACGGTGTAGAAACAGGAGAAGACTAGCGGCATTACAGTTCTGCCTCGACGCAGTCATTAGATATACATTGTTGTGTTGTACAAACATATAAGTGACACCATTATCATAAACAACAGGATTCTGAGCTTCTTGATCACCCTGCAGTTCAACACACCATAAACGAATTACATATACGGATTCCATGCATACAATATAAAACAAAAGTATATTCAACATTAATATGGCATCAGCGCATTAAAGTTCACACAAGGCTTATGTAATTTGAACTGAATAAACACAGAACTCATCCTTTTGAGTTTTGACTATGATTTTGCTTTAATAAGATTCAAACAAATCAATACAGATAAAAAAATAATTTACTATTACTTAAGTTATAACTACACTTCATAATAAGTAAAATGCACATACAAATCGATCAAATTGAACATCCGTGCATACTCATTTTTCTTCTAGCAGTAGAAACACAATTCAAACCACATTTTATCCAAAATCTGATACATAAGCGTAACTTCAAATAACCTATTATCCATATAAGGACCTTCATTTAGCTCTCATTTCATCCCTTAAATCATAGCATAAATTTTAAATTAACATAATGAAAAAACTCGTTTCGAGCGGAGTAAACACACAGATCGTCCTCTGGACAGCAATCTCAGTTCTATTACAACTTGTAACTAACATATACAGCTCACACAAGCATTTTCTATTCCTTTAGTCACTAACAACACTTCAAGATAACAAAACACAGATACAAACTACCAATTAGCTTTAACAAGCGCCAAGGTTTCAGCTGACTTAATCTTCTATCTACCTTAAAATAACCTACTATACAATTTAAGAGCTTAATATTGCGTCAATTACGTTATACGAATCCAGATGACACAGAGATTACAATTAACAATATGTAAACCTCTTTTCGAGCTGCATAAACACAAAACGCATTCTCTCCACTACGATCTCAGTTTGAAAACAAGTTATAATTATCTAATACAGCTTACACAAGCATCTACTATTCCTTTAACTCTCAACTACACTTCACAACAAACAGAATACAGAAACATCCTTCTACGGACTTAATCATAATTCAATACGTCATTCACTATACAATTCAAAATAGCCTGACCTAAACAAACTAATCGCGTATATAGCAAATCACAACAGATCAACTGAAATAAAACCTCCTGCATTTCCAGCATATTCACATATTGCATACAACAAATGACACCTCAAAACAGCAGTAACCGCAGATAACCTAAAATCAGCTTCCTATAGCTTCAATTACGATAACCGAATAAGCATGTAATTTTTCGTCTTGACTACGATCTCAGTTATGTTACAACTTATAACTAACAAACTCATCTCACACAATTTCAATATTCCTCTAATTCAATACTACACTTCATAATAAATAAACTGCAGAAACATCTTCTATCAATCGAATCACTTCCATATCGAATCGCATCCGATTAACAACCTCCTACTTTTCTAGCATATACACATATTCTAATACATCAAATCACAAATTGAACGTGTATGCATCAAATCATAACAAATTTAACAGAATATAAACCTGTTTTTGAGCTGAATAAACTCGTCCTCTCAACTACGATCTAAGTTCTAATACAACTCATAACTAAGTAACACATCTCAAACAATCATCTACCATACCTTTAAACATCAACTACACTTCATAATAAACAATATGCAGAATCGCCTAGCTTTAAAGCAAATTTACGTCTTCTATTGATCGAATCACAATTCAATACATCACCCACTACACCATTCAAAATAGCCTAGCGTACACAGATCCAGAGCGTATACATCAAATTATAACAGATAAACTAAATTAACAGAATATAGTCCTCCTATCAAGCTAAATAAAAACCGAACTCGTCCTCTAGATTCAAATATAAATCATTCCTCTAATTATCAACTACATTTCATAATAAACAAAACGCTGAAACGATCGAATCACAATTCAATACATCATTAACTACATAAACTAATCACTTACGTATCAAATCAAAGCAGATTAACCTCCTAACTTTCCAGCATTTTTACTTCTTCTATACATCACATAACCTAATCTAGCTTCAATTACGCTAACCGAATCTAGAACAAATCACATCATAACAGAATATGACAGAACCTCTTATCAATCTAAATAAACACCGAACTCATCCTCTCGGCTACGATCTCAGTTTATATCTAACACAGGCATCTCAAACAATTCAGCCGCATAATAAGCTAAGTTTTAAGCACATTTCTGTACTCTATAACCTAAACTACACAAATCAAAACCTCTATTTCAATAAGCAGGTAACTCGTCCTATCGACTATTCAAATAAGCTAAACTACGCCTTTTATATCAAATCACAACAACATCTTATATAACCTAACCTAATCACAATTCAAATCATAACAGATTTAACAGAAATAAGCCGGACCTCTTTTTCAATAAGCTTAGTAAAAAAACGCTCAGCCTGAAGAGCAGACACGTCACCACGGTAATCACGCCATACGAGAACTCGTCCTTTTATATCCAATAGGAACAGCGCTGACGCCGCTCCTGCCATCACACACTTTCCGATCAGATCCAACTAACAACTTTTTTTTATATATATAGATCTGTTATAAAAGTAGTGAATTATGTACGGATCAATGACTCATTTTGTTATGTAATTGAATCATAGAAGAATGTGATTTTGTGACGAGTGTGAAAATGGGAGGTGAAGTTGGGGAGGTGTTTATATATATAAAGATTTGGATTTTTATATTAAGTGAATTAAAGGGGGATTATTGGTACCGGTCTTGTGGTGGCTCAAATGGTTACGAGTTGGTTGTGTAGCCTAGAGGTCACACGTTCGAGGCTGGGTATCGGTATTACTGTATTAGTAATAGTAATACTCCTGAAATCAGGTTAAAGTTGTACGTATTCTAAAATACCTTTTTTTTTGCATTTAAGCATGTCAAAATTTCATAAAGTATTTTTTTGTGTTTTGGTAATTGTATTTTTTTGCATTTAAGCATGTCAAAATTTCATAAAGTATTTTTTTTGTGTTTTGGTAATTGTAGCCTTAAGGATATGTTTAAAAGGTAAAAATATGTAATAAGACTGGTATGTTTAGTTGATTGTAAGCAGTTAAATTCACGTTGAGTTGGGAAACAATTTAAGCATGTCAGAATTTCGTAAAGTATTTTCTTTCGTGTTTTGCTATTTGTAACACTGGGTATGGTTAAAACTTAAAAACATGCAATGAGGTTTGTACGTTTAGTTGGTTGTAAGCAGTTAAATTCAAGGTAGTTGGTGGTTATTTTGAAAGTAAAAACAATTTAAGCATGTTAAATGCATTTTTTTTAATTTTAATTCAAAGTCATACTTTTGGAAATTGTTTTTTCTTGATGCTCGTACATATTAATATATGATCATAACTAAATGATGTTTTATACATGTAAACACATGTTTCGAAGGATATATAACAAGTATATGATATTCTGATGGGGGTATGATCCCTGCTGCAGCAACAGCCTGCTGCAAGGCTTCTTTCACCAACCCCCCCCCCTTTATATTTGCTTTCATATTTGCACTCATCCATGTTTGCTTCCATATCCTTTTTCCATGTTTTAATTGAGGGTATACAAAATCATTTGTGGCGGAGGTGTAATGTCTACAATAGCAAAAAAAGGCCAAATAAGCCTTGCATCAGGGATCACCCTATTACGATATATTATATTAGTTTTATTATGATACAATGTATTGTGAAAGACTTGCAAATAGTAACATAAAACAAGTGTTGGACGATTATAGGGAAGAGTCGAGCATGCTTTCCTTTGTGGATAAGGTCATATTTATAGGGAATAACATGAGAGTTTCTACATTAAGCTCACGTGCAAAGCATATCTAAATACTCGAGTGTATCATGTAGTATGTCAATCACAAGTATGGTCGAGTGGGAAGTTGTCGAGGGTGGTATATATGCATGCTCGTTGAATATTTTCACAACACTTCGAACTCCAATACATTGCCATTTATCGATTTCTATTTCTATCATTTGACCTTTGAAAAATTCATCGAAGCATAATCTAAGTCAACAAATCATAGCAGATTAACTACATTAACAACCTCCTATGTTTCCAGCATGTTCAAATCAAATCACATTTTCTTTAACAAGATCATATCGCATTTCATTTACCATACATAATCTAGACTGAACTCACTTTAGGTTCAAATACGAGAAACTGAATCTGCATCAAAGCATAAGCTATTATATAGATTACTCATAACAGAGAAATTAGATTAACGGAATTTTTGTACAAATCAATGAGCCATTGTGATTTTGAGATGTGGGAGTGTAAAAAATGAAAGTTGGTGTTTGAAGAGGTGTATATAAAGTAGACTATATCCAAGGCCCATGGATGGGCTAGTTCTATCATTAATATATATAGTAAATTGAAACAAATACGACGTCACTCTACTTCTTGGGCTTCTCACCTTTTTTCTCCGGCCTGATAAATGTATGATCCACTTTCTTACTTGGCCCAATGTGGAGAAAATAAAAAACACCTAACCTAAACTCTTAGCCACGTTAACTCTTAGGCACGTTACTAATATATAAAGTAATTTAGCAGGTAATATGTGTTGATCATCCATGCATGATTTCAGATTTTATGTGGCTAAAAACTTACATAGTACACCAAACTAAGGTACGATGTAGCATATTTCCAAGAAAGAACTTTCTCCACACTGTTTTGATATACATTATTCATAGTAGAAAGTTAAAAAAAAAAAAAAAAAAAANTACATTGCATGGTAGTTTTCTTTGCTTATTGTTCTATGTTGTAACTTTTCTGCTGGATGTGTTATTATACTGCTGATTCATATGTGTACTCTTACTTGCCAACTGCTGTTCTTACTTCATATATAGTATAAGTGTTACATAAGCCCAGGTTTATACTCATACATAACCTACGCTCTAAAATATGAAAACCAAACAAAAGGCAATTCGTCGTAATCCTTTTCTTAGTTGTTCGCCTTCTTCCGATCTTTACCCAGCTGTTAAGCATATGGATTGTTCCTCTGAAACGTCAAAAAGAAAACAGTCAGTATGCGAATCAATTGGTATGACTACATGGTCAGACAATGTGAATAAGAGGATTTGTAGAAGGTACGATAGTCAGGGTATACAAATGCCAAAAAGTTGGAACCAAGGATTAGCAGAGTCTTATGAAAGTACTCAGCCTTCTTTTGACAATTCATCTTCAATGGGCAATTCCACAAGCTTATCAAAAAATCAGATGTCGTCGTCTCATAACATATCTACAAACAATGGTTATACTTATCAACATACTACTGTTGGCCAGCCGTCACTGCCAATGTCTTCCCAGCGTAAGACTTTTCACTTTCGTTTTAACTATTATTTTACACGAGATTATTGTCATGTTTAATTGCTTCTAATGTTTACAACACCTTTTCTTATTACAGATGTAACAACTCACTTTCCAACTGGTGATAACAAAGGTTTACAGCTGCAAACTACAGAAGTAAATTCGCATACACAAGGTTGTAAAATATATTCTTATTCTATACAATAATGATGCATACCTTTCTCATAGGTTGATCTTTCTTGCAGTTACCATGCCTTCTTCATCCGTATCGAGTCAAAGGTCATATCCAAAGCGCGTGACACACCGTCGAATTAAAGCAACCTCTTCACCTATGGAGACTCAGGGTACAAATACGGAGGCTACCAGAACAGTACAAGTACCAAATATTGCTGATACTTCTAACAATCGTGCTAAAAGGCCACGCTTTACGCAAGGTATTTTACTCAAACAGCTCTGTAAAAGATTGCTACCAAAACAACCTGTCCAATATACTTACAGATACGTAACTTCTTGCAGTTACCATGCCTTCTTCATCCGTTAGCTCAGTTTCCAGTATAGCAAAGCGCGTGACACATCGTCGAATTAAAGCAACCTCTTCACCTATGGAGACTCAGGGTACAAATACGGAGGCTACCGGAACAGTACAAGTACCAAATATTGTTGATACTTCTAACAATCGTGCTAAAAGGCCACGCTTTACGCAAGGTATTTTACTCAAACAGCTCTGTAAAAGATTGCTACCAAGACAACCTGTCCAATATACTTACAGATACGTAACTACTGCAGTTCCATCCACAAATTCAAAAGACTCGAACAGTTTTATGCCTGCAAATACCAGACAACAAAGATGAGTTAGACAAGGTATACTTAATATTCCTTACGTTTGCTCTTTGCTGTACTCAATAAAAAATTCACACGTATTTGTCTATTCCAGGACCACCAGCCACATACGTTTCTATTGGCAGGTGTGACCAAGTTTGCAGACATTGCAAGGCTTTGTTTTGGTATGACGAGCGCACAAAACAGAGCAATCGACGATACCCAGATTGCTATCGATGCTGCAACAACGGTAAAGTCGTGTTACCTACAAATAAAGAATGCCCAGAGTATATAAAAAGCCTATTTCAAGACAGACATTTCATAGAGAATGTCAGAGCATACAACCAGATGTTTGCAATGACTTCTTTAGGCGCAGAAGTTGACGATGCCATTGACAGAGGAAGAGGCCGTTATGTGTTCAAAGTTTCAGGAAAAATTTATCACTGGATAGGAAGCATGTGTCCCGCATTAGACAAAAGACCAAAATTCTTATAGCTCTACATCTACGATACAACACACGAAGTTGATAACCGGTTGGAGCACTTCAACAAAAGTGACAAAAGATTGAACCGTGAAATTGTCAAAAAGTTGAAAGAAATTTTAGATACGCACAACGAACTGGTAAAGCTATTTAGAACAGCACGTGACAAGATGGAAGACTCCAATATTCCAGATTTTAAACTTAAGCTATTTGGTGTCGTTGGTTCAAAGCAATATGATCTTCCAACATGTGATTGTATTGGTGCCATTGTTTTTGAAGGAGGACCAGATGTTTCCACTGAATATGACGTAGTCATTGAAAAGCGCGATGGTCAACCGCAACAAATAGATAAGCTGAACCCTCACTACATGTCACTTCATTTTCCACTTCTTTTTATTCATGGAGAAGTAGGCTACCATTTGGGTCTTAAGCTGTTAGATAAAGCTGGTGAACCACCCGAAAAAGAAAAGCAAATGTCGATGAAAATGTACTACGCATACCAACTTTACAACCGACATCAACAATATAACTTATTGCTAAGAGTTGGTCGCCTTTTTCAAGAGTATGTAGTAACTGCTTATTGTAGCATTGAGCAGCAGAGACTCGACTACATAAGAAACAATCAAAAGGACATCAGAAATGAATACATGTCGGGTTTGTACGATTCTCTCTCGCGCGGCGATGTAGACGGTTCAGACGTTGGTTATAGAACAATACTTCCTGCTTCATTTACTGGAGGGCCGCGGTATATGTAGAGCCACTACTTGGATGCTCTTGCCATTTGCAGAGTCCATGGCAACCCGTCATTTTTTATTACATTCACATGTAATGCCGGGTGGCCAGAAATAGAAGAGTATATGCAAGAATATCCGCACCTGACAATAGCAGATAGACCGGATGTTGTTGACCATGTTTTTGAAAGAAATATCCATGATCTTGTAGGTTTCTTGCGACAATCAAGACCGTTTGGAGACGTTGAGGCAGGTAAACTAAATAACCTACACATACATATTTTTTTCATAACGTAACCTACACTTGCATATGTAACAATAATATTTTCTTTTTACAGTTTTATATACTGTCGAATTTCAAAAGAGAGGGTTACCGCATTGTCATTTGCTACTTTGGTTGAAAGAAAGCTCGCGAATTCAAAGGGATCAAGACATAGACAGATATGTGTGTGCAGAGCTACCTAACCCAACAATTGATCCTGAAGGTCACCGAGTTATTTCGGAGTTCATGCTACACGGACCCTGTGGTGAGGCCAACAGATCTGCACCATGTATGAAGAACAGTGATGAATGTAAAAAAAATTTCCCTAAACCTTATTGCTCAGATACTTTCATCGACAAAAAAGGGTTTGTTCATTACCGGCGAAGAGATTCACGCATAACAGCCTTCAAGCAGAATTTGCAGCTTGATAATTCATATGTCGTTCCATATAATCGGGCGCTCTGCATGCGGTTCTATGCACATATCAATGTCGAATACTGCGAATGGACTATGCTTATAAAATATCTTTTCAAGTATATTTCAAAGGGGACTGATCGAATTATCGCACGTGTTACAAGGACAATAGGCAGCGCAGAATCAACAAGTAACCATCCAAGAATACAAGTCGACGAAATCAAGAATTTCCAAGATGCCAGATACATTGGCCCGCATGAGGCATGTTGGAGAATTCTTGGGTTTGACATACATTCAAGGCAACCAGCTGTCCAGATACTGGCGGTGCATCTTGAAAATATACAGCGTGTCAATTTCAGAGCGAGCCAACGATTGCAAGCAATAGTTGATGACGAGCACAACAAGAAGACAACACTAACTGAGTGGTTGCGCTATAATCGGGAATCAACAGATGGCCAGCATCTAACGTATTTAAATTTTCCAAAAGAATTTGTGTGGTATGAAAATGAGAAGACATGGGAACGAAGGCGTCAGAAAAACAACTCAGCAATTGGATGACTCACATATATACACCCAGCTGCAGGTGATTTATTTTACCTACGGATGTTATTGTGTCACCAAAAAGGCCGTAAGTCATTTAAGCATATCCGTACAGTTAATGGTCAACTGTACCCTACAAATAGAGCTGCATGTGAAGCAATGGGATTATTAGGTAACGATCAAGAATGGACTAAGCCTTACACGAAGCATCTTTATCAGCAACAGCAGCTCAAATGCGAGCACTTTTTTGTCAGATCCTCATCTTTTGCGACGTATCTGACCCTGTTACATTGTTCCAATCGCATTCAGCCGATATGTCTGAAGATATTTTAGCGATTCTCTCTGAACAACTACATGTATCAGAAGTACACCTGAATACAGACGACATACAACCAGGTCTTCTTTATGAACTCGAAGCAGGGCTGAGGTTCTATGGAAAATCATTAAAAGATTTTTCAATACAACTACCTCCAAGGCGTTTCTTAGACATCTTAAACAACAGAGCAATAATGGAGGAAAGAAACTACGACCTTGAGGTATTAAAAAGAGAAAGCGACCATTTAGTGCCTCAACTAAATGTCGAGCAGTGCATGATCTTTGAGCGAGTTATTCATGCAGTTGACAGTAAAAAACAAGAGCTAATATTTCTTTACGGCCATGGAGGTACAGGAAAGACTTTCATTTGGAAGAGCCTAATTTACACACTAAGGTCAAACCGAAAGATTGTGCTAGCTGTTGCATACGCAGGTATTGTCGCTTTGTTACTACCAGCAGGCAGGACAGCTCATTCAAGGTTCAAGATACCGATTCATTTGACTGACGAATCAGTATGTAGTATCAAAAAAAATACACAGCTTGCGGAGTTACTGAAGCAAACAGACGTAATAATTTGGGATGAAGCTCCAATGAATGACAGAAAATGTTTTGAGGCACTTGATCGCACACTAAGGGACATACTCGACTGTCCAAATGATTTATTTGGGAAAAAAACATTGATATTGAGTGGAGATTTCAGACAAACGTTACCTGTAAAGAAGAATGCAACTAAAGAAGAAATAGTCGGATCCTCTATCACACAGTCCTATCTTTGGCAATACTTCGACATCGTTTCTCTAAAACAGAACATGAGGCTCCACCGACCATATATGTCCATTCAAGAACGTGAAGACCTACGTAGATTTTCAGAATGGCTGCTTGCTGTTGGCAACGGAAAGATTGGCGAACCCGATACATATGATCTGGAAAACATACAATGGATCAAGATACCAGAAGCATACTGCCTTCCAGATACTGAAGCGGGGCTCCTACAACTAATATATTTTATATATGATAGCGAAAGCTTACAAAGGCCGTCTGCAAAGTCGCTACAAGAAAAAGCCATTGTATGTCAAAAAAAACGAGACCGCAGACATGATAAATTCCAAGGTTCTAGATATGCTTCATGGAAACAATTATAACTTCAAGAGCAATGACGAGGCAGTTCCTAAAACAAACGACGGTGGTGCAACTGAAATGCTATACCCTACAGAGTATCTCAACACTCTTCGTTTTCCAGGGTTACCTCCCCATGATCTTAACCTCAAAACAGGTGCACCTATTATGCTACTAAGGAATCTTAATTTAGCTGGGGGGACTCTGTAATGGTACTCGAATGATAGTTACACAAGTGCTAACTAAGATAATAGAAGCAAGAATAGTGACAGGCACTCGAATGTCGCAGAAAGTGTTCATCCCTCGGATTTTGTTTATTGAAGGAGACGAAAAATTGCCGTTCGTGTTTAAGAGAAAACAGTTCTCAGTGAAAGTGTGCTATGCAATGACGATAAACAAAAGCCAAGGACAGTCGCTAAATAAAATCGGCATATATCTACCGGAACCTATATTTGGTCATGGACAACTGTACGTCACACTCTCAAGATCAACATCTCCTCAAGGACTAAAAATCATTATCAAACAACAGCCGGGGAAAGATCCAAATACAACTAAAAATATCATCTACAAAGATTTCTTGAACCAAGTCATATCTCCACAGGGTTTTTTTATTCTTTTTTATTTTTTATTTTTTTTAACACAATACCACTTTTCCTTATTTGTTTAGCCATACCTATATCTGAATATGTTAAACAAAGTTACAGCTGCATGTGTTACTTTTTTAACAAATAGGATACCAATTTGCCTTATTAACTGATATACACTTGCTCTTATTCTATTTATCTATCACTATAAGTACAGCTTATTTGCAGTATTTATTAAATATCCTAACCATATATTTATACTATAACTATTGGTTCCACATTCAGACTCATGGCAGGCACCTCTAATACAATGTCCTTGGCGGAAGCTCGCGGCAAAGAAATTGTCACTCAACCAGACAACACCAAACTGGTCACCCTAAAAGCAACGAACCTCGACAAATCCATCTACGTAAAAGTTTACCGAAAATGGACACTCACAAACAAAGCATCGCTACCAGTGATGCATTGTTGCATCTTACTTGACCAAGAGGTAAAATCAGCAATTCTAAGTCATAACTACATAGCATGTTTACTAAACATTTCTTTTTCCTATATTTTTTGGTAAAGGGAGGAGCAATACAAGCAAACACTAGACCACGTGAAAAAGACCGGTTTAATATGCTTGAAATCAACAAAACATATACAATAAAAGGATTTGGATTTCAAGACACTACAACATATATGCAGACAGTGCCACATCCGCTGTCACTGGCCTTTGGAAAATACACAGACATAAAAGAAGCGCCAGTACGGGATTGCCATGCCACTATTTCAGCTTTGTACCATATAGTGACCTTTATTCAAAGGTAGACTAGAAAGAAGGACTGCTGATGCGTGGTTTTGTGACCTTACAACATGTTTTACCTCTCGAGGGATCTCAAGAGGCTTACAACCCCACCAGGCAGTGTACCTGACCGATGTAGTATAGGATAGTGGTAAGTACGGGGGATTGATCGTTCTCTCACAGGGAATAGTGTTCGTTAGGATAGAAAAGCTACTCTAATAGGTCTAAGGGTGGAAGGAAGATTCTTTTTGTATTTTTATATTTTTTTGAAAGCAATTAAAATCTCGGTTTTTAGAGGAAGGGCGGAATTAGTTGCTAGTCAACTAACCCAAGTTTACTACTTTTGCAAATTAAAATAAAATAAATATCTAAACTATTGTGGTTGTGAAAACAATATGGAGAAAATTGTGTTTACTTAGATTTCATTACTCCCTAACTATCTTTTACCGGTTAATTGATATGTGTGTTACTTGTGTGGATGAAGGGTGTATTCCTAATAACTCATGGAGTGGCATACATATCTCTCCAATTCTATGAGCTCTTATCTTGCCCTATGCCATGCACAGCACAACCATAGGGGTTGTAAACAATGGCTCATGCGTTAAATACTACCTTAATAGCCTAGTATGCCTCGACTACATGTTTCCGAAGACGTTCAAGCACGTTACCATAAAGGAGGTTGGCCAGTTTTCTTGAGCCTAACATTGATGAAACAATCATCCCAACAAACAACAACACACACCAATCAACCAATAATCAATAGTTAGGTTTCATTAGATCTAAGCAAACACTAGAGAATTTAGCTACTCATGTTAATTAAAAGATAAGCAAAATAGATAGACAAACAACACATAGACATATTGATTGAATTAAAGTGAAGACTTATCTTTAATTAAGCACTAGGGTTCCAAGGGTTGGAAACCCTAAAAGTCACAGAAAATTCGTCTTTGGGGTTTGCCCTAAAAGTTCTCCACAAAGTTCCACACTAATGAATGAAAATTAGAAAACTATATATAGATTTTGCACTCTGACGGCGTCAGGTTATAAGGGCTGACGCCGTCAGCTCGCCGCCATTAGGTTTCTCGGATGGCCTAGATCCACTTCTGACGCCGTCACCTTATAAATCCTTCTGGGCCGTCACTCTTTAATTTTACTCCGACGGCCTACTTTTCCTAACACCTGACGGCGTCAGGTGTTAAATCCAAAATTTTCTCTGGCCCGTCATTTGATAATTGGTTTCCACTCTTTTGTCAAGGCTTTCTGACGGCGTCACCTTGTGACTTCTGACGCCGTTAGGTTGTAAATCTTCATCTTTTGAGACTTTGTCATTTTCTTCACTTTTATGCTCCAAAAACGTCCGAATATGCATGTTTTCCAGAATTCCTCTCAAAAGTACCTAAAATGACAAAAGGAACGATTTAGGGCAATATTTGATCACATTTATACGAATTAGGGCTTAAATGACCCCCTAAAAGCGTAACACTTTTCGTCTCATCAAATACCCTTACACTTGGGATTTGCTTGTCCTCAAGCAAATGAGCTTTTATTCCAATCAAAATATGAGTTAGGGGTCATTTAACACGAATATAAAAGTAATTACAGCAAATAGTTATTAGACCCTAATCATAACAAGCATGGAAATCATACACTAGCACCTCACAAATAGTGTTTGGATTCTCACATCTCTCAAATGTCATAAAGTTTATATCTCATAAATGGAAACGGAAAATAACACTCACTACCTGTCATAGCAAATAGATTACCNCGCCGTCAGGTTGTAAAATCCTGCTTCTTTAAGACTTTGCCGTTTTCTTCACTTTTATGCTCCAAAAACGTCCAAATGTGCATGTTTTCCAGAATTCCTCTCAAAAGTACCTAAAATGACAAAAGAAATGATTTAGGGCAATATTTGATCACATTTATACGAATTAGGGATTAAATGACCCCCTAAAAGCGTAACACTTTTCGTCTCATCAAATACGCTTACACTTGAGATTTGCTTGTCCTCAAGCAAATGAGCTTTTATTCCAATCAAAATATGAGTTAGGGGTCATTTAACATGAATATAAAAGTAATTACAACAAATAGTTATTAGACCCTAATCATAACAAGCACGAAAATCATACACTAGCACCTCACAAATAGTGTTTGGATTCTCACATCTCTAAAATGTCATAAAGTTTATATCTCATAAATGGAAACGGAAAATAACACTCACTACCTGTCATAGCAAATAGATTACCATAGGCTTGGGAAAGGATCAATTACTCCTCCACTAGGCGTAAGCACCTAAGATAAACTATCAAAGAGGGCTTTATAAAGGGTTGTAATGTAAGGTGTATGGATATAATAACACGGTTTGGTTGGAATAAAGGGTATTTTAGTGGTGGCGAGTTAATTATCATGATCAAATACATGCACTCTACATCGTTGCTTAAGTCAAGACTCGACTCAATCTTAATCTAAAAATGAAATAACAAAAACTAAAAAGAAACATAAAAGGAAACGGGATGGTAGTCCGTATGTTTTTCTCTTTTCTTTTTCATATTTTTTTCTTGATTTTTTTGATTTTTTTTTCATACACTCTTGCCCTACCATCCAAAATAATACATCAAAGGGGATTTGCATTCCCCTTACACTTGAATCTTTACATAACTTTACAATCACTATTCTAATGACTCGAATTAAGATAATCGAAAAACTTGGAGTACTTTTAAAATGCTTAGCACATATGGGGGTAATAATGTTGCTCTTCCCCATTACTCCATTACGCTAGTACTTTTACCCATGAGTCCCAATCGTCCCAAAACAATATGTACAAGGATATGACTTAACTTAGCAACCATGTAATTGACCGGATAATTAACTAAGGGTTTAACAAATGTTTTCACAATAATGCACCAAAGGTGGGTGCATACAAGGTGGGCTAAGGCGATTTGGGTGTACATTTAGTGGGGTGTAAACAAATTCTCACTTTGAGTAAGATGCTCAAAGGTCGAAACGAAAAGATAGGCTCGGAGGGGTGTACTAGGGGTATCGTGTACCAAAAGTGGATACAACGCAAAGGGTGTGGGAAAATTACCTGACCAATGAAGTCAATGTAATTATAACAAATATACGGGTGTAAAACAATGGTTAATCCTAGTGCCTCTTATCATGTAGTAAATCTTAACTACACGAATGTAGTCTCACTTGTGGATTTGAGATGGTCCTAACGCAAGTTCTAGAATCTAAATACTACCGGTACTCACATCATAGCATCAAAGATGGATGCTTTTCCTACCAATTCTAGGGGCGAACCTCACATATTTGGGGTGGAAAAAGTTTTTAGTGGTACGGTTTTGTGCTAGTCATACAATTTCCTATCCATGAGACGCTCATTAAGATCAAGGTTTCACTTCTAAATGTTGTAAAAAATTTTAAATTGGCGCTAAAATTGCCCTAA
>LBNU01006323.1:6492-18120 GCA_014162995.1 Artemisia annua | reverse complement strand
AATATGTGAAGAGTTGACTAGCCCATAAGTGAATGCTTGTGGTAAAGGCTATGGAAAAACCATTCATGGTATTTAACTTACCATGGTATTTATACTGAAAATAGCTAGTCCAAAGGGTACAGCTTTGGTAAAGACAAATCAAATCTGTTTATAGCTGCTGGTTTGCTAAAAAATCAGATGGTTTATCATTGTACATGGTTTTTCTCTTAAACTAAAACATATGGCTATTCCAGTAGTAATGGCTATTGGTAAAGAACATCAAATCCATTAAATTTTCAATGATTCACCTCTCCAGGAGTTTACACACCTGGAAGTGATGAGAATAGTATGAAACTTAAACACAGAAATTGATGTACAAAAGTCATATGAAGCTGTCAAGACTAGTTGCTGAAAAGAGTGTTGCTGATAAAGAAGATATCATTAGTACTTTGATTCTGATTCACAGAATATACAAGAACAATCTATCCATTGAAGAGTTAAAGACAATTGCATGAATCAAGGGAAGACATGTTTGATAAATATAAAGATACAAAGGAAACTTGAAGTCAAGCAAGTTGAAATCAAGTTAGGGGAGGATTGTTGGGTCAAAGTACTGATGCAAGTCAAAGTACTGCTCTATGAAAGTACTGCACAGATATAAAGGTCGAAGTACTGCATTGACTTAAAGTTAAAGATAAAGGACTGCTGATGGAAATTTGGTTGGCAAGGATGCTTAGAATATTCTAGAAGATAAACTATAATAGGAATTAGTATTCTTGTACGTAAAGTATTGTAAACCGACTTAGGTTATCCTTGTGCCTATAAAAGGATCCTAGGAGGTCAAAGTTTAGATACAGTTTTATAGAGTTTACGAATACGATTTAGAGAAGTTAGAGTTGTAATAGTCTGCATTCTACAAGCAGATTTAAGGTGTTATTGTAATCAAAGTTTGGTTAATTCTTCTTAGCTTTGTTAAGTAATTCCGCATACTTAATAGAGTAATTCAGTGTTTCATTGTTAGTAGATTAGGATTTATCCAAGGCTACTAAACCCTTAACAAGCTATATAATAGTTTGGTCAGAGTATATCGATCCAACACACATGAAGATGGAACAATGAGGTTATCAAAACAACAAAAATCTTAGGCTAAGATGCAATAATGAGCTTATAAGGAGCTTAAAAAAATGGCTTTTGAGCCTGCCAACCCCTGGTGCAGGGGATGTTTTTGAAAATGTGCTGAAAAGAGGCTACAAATTAAGTAGTTTAGCATACTTAATAAAATAAGCAAAAATATAGGAGAACAACCTGAGCTTCCAAATTTTAAGAACCCAAAAGCTCATAAGCTAATATGGAAAACTGAGATCAAGAAAAATCATTCTAAAAATGGATTGCTAACTACTAAACCAAATTTGACTTTTATGAAAAACATGCTAAGTTGACTTTTGTGGATTTCTAATGCTTCCTAATGACTGATTATGTAACAATAAGCTACAATGAGATGATTTAAAGCAATCCTAACAAACTATGAACTAATATGACAAATTTTGAAACCTAAATCCTTAATAGTGAGTATAAATGAGCAATTAAAGAGTGATCTTGACTTTTATCCAAACAATAACTGGATTTTATGATTTGAATAAGATATTAGAACCTTTAGTGATATGTTTAAACCAAAAACAACAACAAAAGACTACTAGAACACCAAGATTCACACAGAACCAAAAACCCCTTTAAGAAAGTGAAAATGAGATTTTCAAAAGATCTCACTGATCAAGACCATAAATTTGAATCCCAAGGTTATAATATGATAGTATGAACTGATTTAAGCTTAAAAACTTCACTGATAACAACAAACATTCATGAGTCCTAAAGATGCTATATTGGCAGTGATATTTAGAAAATGATGAGCACACAACGCAACAGTGATATATGAGCATAAATCAACCTAATAAGCAACAAATGACTAAAATAAGCAGATTTAAGTAGAAAACAAACCCTAATAAGCAGAGCTACAGTACTATTGCAAAAATTGGTAAAAATGGCTTACAAATGGATCCTGAGCAGAACCAAGTAACCAGGGACTCACACCTATCCTAAAGCCTCCCCTGAGGCACTAAACCATGGCCATCCAAATTTCACCGTGCTCCAATGCTTCTTCTCTCTTGTAAACTGATTTTTGATTTTTTAGCTATTTTTCTCCAATTTTTTTGTATTTTTGTGATTATTGAATGAAACTAGTTTTTAATGGTACTGAGCTTATAAAAACTTAGTAATGAGCTAAATGAGCTTATATGAACTATGAAACACCACTTTTAACAGCTTCTAACTTAACATGAAAATTTAAATGGCAAAATGTAAAATCTGATTTTAACAAAGACAACATGAAATTTAGATTAAAAATTAATAATATTACACTGCAAATACTAAATACAAGCTTTCTTAACTAAGAAATACAACTGGAAATGAAATTATACTAAAAACGACATTAAAACTAAACTACTAAAACTACCACCCTCTTTCATCCTCTTTCCTCTGTTTTATATTGACTATTAGGGTTTCTAGTGGCTTTCTGAACAAATCCCATAAAAAATCTTGACCCTTGGATCTCTAAAACTCATCCTAGCCTTTAAAATGCTTTTTGGCACCAAAACTATATAAGCCAGTTGTGGGTTGAGTGTTAGGTTTTAGGAGCAATTAATGCTTCTTGGATGGTTGTTTAGAGGAGGGGAATAAGTGATGGGGGAGTAGCAGAGTTGGTAGCCAAGTTGGGGTGAAAACCAGGGGTGGTTTTGTGAGCAGTGGAGGTGGTAAAGTGGGAGGGAAGGAGAGTTGACCGGGGTTTGACCCGGTTTTATTAACTAAGGGGTGTTAGTGGGCTTGTGTTGATGGGCCAGGTGATAAGGGGAAGGGTTTGGACCGGATTGGGTTTATTAGGGGTGGGGTATTTATGTTTTTTGGTTAAATAAACTAAAGGGCCCGTTTGGTTTGTAGTTAGCAAAATACAAGGACCAATTTTGTAATTAACTAAAAATTTAAGGGCCTGATTTGCCAATTTTCCAAACTTATTCCAAGGACTAAACTTGCCAAGTTTCAATAATATAAGGACCCTTGTTGAATATTTTCCAAATTAAACATCCAGGGGTATTTTCTGTCAAATTTGAAACTTGAGGGGCCTTTCTTGCCAATTCTTGAAACTTGTAATTCATGGGTTGAAATTGTCATTCCTTGATTCCTGGGGGACTATTGTTGACTTTTCTACAAAATAAATCTTCCAGGGACCAATTCTGACACTTTCTGAAAGTTGAGGGACTGATTCTGCCAATTCTGCAAACTTTGCTCGTTTCTCATCTGTTTTCAATCCTTTTGTACCTGAAACACATAAAAACACATTCCAAGGATATTTGCAGTATTATGAGGCATATTTGTGTGTTTTTAGCTGTTTTTATAGTTCAGATGGGACAAAAATGATGAGTATTTACACGCTTATCAATCCCCCACACTAAACTATTGCTAGTCCCTAGCAATCCAATCATATAAAGTAATGAAAGGATACCAAGTTACCAAGATCATCCCATTTTGACTTTTTATTAAATGCAAGATACTTAAACGAGAACCGAAATATATACATGCTTGATTTACAAAAATGGCATTCTGGAACGGGATTCACGCAAACTGGGTGTCTCCAGGGAATTGTAATCATCATCCTCTTTTTAATACTCCTAACTAAGTTTAAAAACCCTTGCGCAAATGTTTTTGTAAAATGCTAACACTACTTATACTAGTAATCTATGTAAGACAAGTCTTAGCTTTTTACTCCCGCAATTTATCAGGTTTAGGCATGTGTGCATATTTTCAAAAGTTTGACCACAAAAATCGACACTCATTACGGTTGTTATTTACATAAGTCCAATTCTAACTCATCGGGAACCTCAGAAATTTAAGAATAAAAAATGGCCTTTTCCATATAGCGGCTTTCTTCTCGGCAAATCCCAACCCAGTTGGTTTTAGGTGACCAGGCTTTTGACACCTGACGGAGACTAGTACCGGAATTGGTGGGATTTCGATTCAAAGATTTCTGATATTCCTTGACAAGTTAAAATTAAAAGTAAATAGATAACAACAAGCCATCATTTAGAGATTAAAGACGCAAAGATGAGATCACTCCATGTGGCGACTTTCTTATCAGCTTTTCCTTTTAGCCGAAGCTTAGGAGGCTAGGTTTTTACACCCTCGAGAATAGTATCGGAGCTTTCGGGGTCTTTCGAAATCAACAATCTCTAAATTACCGCTTAATCTTTATACAAAATCAACGAATACTAGTTCAACCTTCGATTTAGATTTAAGAAAAAGTAAGTTTCATTTATTTATTTATTTTAATTCTATTCAACACATCTTTTTTCTTCCATTTTTCTCTTTTTTTTTCTTTTCTTTTCATCTTTTCATCGTTTTTTTAACACAACATACTTAACTTTACTTTTACATCATTCAGCAATTTTGCTTGCTTTACTTTGCAACATTATTCAGATTTCAGGAAAGTATGCTTGTTCCAAAATTTAAATAAAAATTTGAACTAGTACTCTATATCAAAGTTGCATAAAAACTTGTTTACATAACAAAACGATTTTAATGTTCAAAAGTTTGAAAACCAGCACGTATTTAAGTCAGAATAGGAGCTACTGGGAGACAAAGCCATAGATTACTGATATAAGCTCTAAAGAGAACCAACTACTCTACGCTTAGCATTTTCATTTGCACAATTCGCAAAAACTTAGCCTAAAAGTTAAGGAAGCAGCTAGATCAACACTCTGGCAGAGTCAGGATTCCCCTTGTTCTAGCCTAATCAAGACTAAACAACTTATTTTATTTTTTATATTTTTCATAATTTTTTTTTTTCATTTTTTTGTCTGCAAAGCACTTCTTTTTATTGAAAAATTTCAAAATTTTTCCAAAACGGGGGTACTAGGGCTCTAGAAAGTACACATGTGATCAAATTCGCTAGAATTCCCCCCACAGTTAGAATTGAATATTTTCCTCAATATTCGAAGTCCCGGCTATTATGCCGATGCTTTGAATGTAAAAAGGTAATATTACTAGCTAAGTGTACGAAGGAAATCTTTTTTCACAACTAGGGTGTTATAAGTTAACCCTAGATAAACGTTAGCAAAAGGATCGAATATTGGGCGGCTGGATTGAAAACAGGCACGTCAATCATCACGATCCAAGGGAAACCTCAAAATATGAGCAAACACACAAAGGCAAAAAAAAGTAGAGGAAACTCCCCCACACTTCGTGTTAGAAAATAGAAAGAAGACAGAAACATGGGTTGTCACCCATGTGATGCTAATGTTTTTATTTACCGAGTCACTAGCTTGACTCGACCCCGAATTCATTGGTTCTTGGGGAAGCAACATGTGGAAGAGACAATCTCCATCGGACTTTTATTCAAGATGTTTGGATAAACGTTGAAGTACGTGAAAGTTCTACACCGATGAGATATACCCGACTTTAAATAGTAAAAACTATAAGCGGTGATGCCGGGGTCANTTTTTATTTACCGAGTCACTAGCTTGACTCGACCCCGAATTCATTGGTTCTTGGGGAAGCAACATGTGGAAGAGACAATCTCCATCGGACTTTTATTCAAGATGTTTGGATAAACGTTGAAGTACGTGAAAGTTCTACACCGATGAGATATACCCGACTTTAAATAGTAAAAACTATAAGCGGTGATGCCGGGGTCAAAGATGGTATCCTCACTCCCGAAGGAGTGAAGGAGAATAGGAGAAGTCACGAGATACATGAAGAAAGGAAAGAAAGTCATGATAACAATCATGACAAGATCTTCATCCTCAAGATCAATTTCAGTTCCATTAATTTGGATTTCTTCGTTTAAGCTGCTTTGTTTTAAAAACATCCTGGGTAGGAGGGTGGGTAATTTTATCATCAAAATGCAAATTCTCATGATTGAGAACTGTTAGGAATACGATTTTTGTATAAGAAAGATTCGGTCACCCCAGATATGATTAAGCATTGTTTAGCTCATAGTAGTTACATTAGTTAGTAATACGTAGTTTAGAATTAGATTAGTTCGCGGAAGAAGGACGGGTCTTTACCCACTGTATACCTGATTCGCAGCCCAAGTTGCAAAACCCATATATATAAACCCCTCTCCATCCTTGGAGAGGGTAAGCCTTCTCTCATAATCTCATTTTCTTTTTTTGGTTTTCTCTCAAGGCTTCATCTCTTTCTCTCTCTAACTTTCTCTCTCTAGAACATCTTTCTTTCTTTCTTACCTTCAACGAGCCAAACCACAAGTATATTTGTGTTTGTGATGTTAACTAGTATCCTACAATTAGTATCAGAGCCATGGTTACATCCTAGGGATCATAGAACTTGTGGTGTATGGTTTGTTTTGGGTTTCTACTAGTTTAGGGTGGTTTTGACTCATTTTGGTGCTCGTTTGTGGTGTTTCTTGTGATCTTTCTTGTACTTCTAGGATTAGAAAGGTTAGATTCATCTAGTTTATCAGTTGTTTGGACCATATCTAGCATTTGTGAGGTGTACGAATGGGTTTTGGAACTCTTTCTTGCCAGCGGTTAGCTCCACGTTAAAGTATTCTTCACTGCGGTTAGTTTGGGTATTCAGCGGTTAGTAGTAGCGGTTAAGTACAAGTAGTGGAGCGAACATTACGCTGTACTCTGTACTGTATCAGCGGTTAAACTCTAGCGGTTTACTTCACAGCAGTTAGTTTGGGTATTTAGCGGATAGTACGGTTAAGTACAAATAGTGAAGCGAGCATTACGCTGTACTTTGTACTGTGTTAGCGGTTTATTCACAGCGGTTAACTACTCAGCGGTTAAGTCAGTAGTGGTTACTTTACTAGCGGTTACTCTATCCAGCGGTTACTATTCCAGCGGTTAAGTCTTAGCGGTTAAGTTTCAGCAGTCATTATATCAGCCGTTCACTCTTCAGTGGTTACTTTACTAGCGGTTACTCTGTCAGCAGTTAATTGTCAGCGGTTACAGTACCAGCGGTTTACCTATCTTAGCGGTTGATTCGTTGTGTTTTGGTGTGTGCAAAAACAATTTATCAAAATATCAACAAAGTGGAGTCAAAGTTATCGTGAGTGACAACAAGACGTGCAGAAATACAAGTAAACCCTTCGTAAAAGGATTACCTCGTAAACTCGTGCAATGTGATATTTTTAAGACCGGGAAAGTGATTTCCCGGGTCGTACCCCAACAAGGTGTGAATGGAAAGCTTCGTGAAAGATCGAGATTAAAATCTTGTATTGTGAAAGATTGTTTGGTTTTGTTTGTACATTAAATTAACGAAAATGGAAGATTAACAAACGAGAGTAAAAATAAAATAACCTAAGGGGAAACAAAAGGCAAATGGCAAACTAGAGGAATCCTAAAACACTACGGGAATCAAAATTAGGTATCGGGAAATCCTAAAACATAATATAAAAAAGTAACGTGACGCTTATTCTAAATAAACGTCAACGCGCAAGCAAAAACGTTAAATCTAAGTTACAAAAGTCCTACGGGTATCCAAACAATTTTCTTACGCACTAAATGACAAAAGAAAATTTTGAAAAAAAGAAAATCAATTTTTTAACAAAAATCCTATTTATTATGAATTAAATACTAATTAACACAAATTTAATTCTAATAAATAAATTACAAATCCTAAAAATCTGAAACTTTTTATAAAAATCCTACAAGTTATAACTAATTTTTAAAAAAATAGAAAAAGTCTGTTTAGTGTACAAATAAGCTGTAAATATGCAAAAAGGTTAAATAAGCCAAAGGGGAAAAATTGGGGTTAAATAAAAAACTATGGAGATGAATACATGTAAGTCCCTAGGGCGCGTATGGTAAAGGTGTGTGTGTTGTGTTTGTGAACTGAATGGGTTGGGTTCGAATCCCACCCATGTCAGTTTTTGCAATTTTTTTTCTTTTCTTTTTGTATTTCTTTTCTTTACTGCTTTCACAACCAAAAAAAACAAACTCAAATCCAAACTTACAAACTTTCTGAAAACAGAATTTGAATCAACAAAACTTAAACATGTTTCATGATTTGGACACAGATTATAATCAAACTTTTGTTTTCAAAATTTTTGTTCAAGGGATTTTCACACCAAATTAGCTTAAAGCTTAAACAAGCAAGCAATCACAACAATAACAAGAATGAACATCAACAACAACATACACAGGAACAACAACAAGGATCCAAGCAGCAATTCAAAAACACAACAAGAACAATAAACAGTGGCAGCAAATAAGAACTCAACAAGCATTTTAGCTAATAAGCCAAAAAGCTTAAATAAGCTCATGCCTCTCAAGAGCTTATGCAAACAGATAAAGAACAACGACAACAAACAACAACTAGATTCAAACAACACAAACTCAGATCAATCAACAAGAACAACTAAACTCAGCATATACTGAGTTTCACAGAATCAGGCCAAAAATAAGCCCAAAGAAGGCTCCAAAATAAGCAGTGAATAAGCAGTGGGGAAAATCTAAAAGCAAAACTATAAAGACAACCTAGCAAGCTTTCCAAACCACCAAAGTTCAAGTAGAATGCTGAAGGATTCAACAAGTTAAAGGCCATAGAAAAATGGGTAAAATCTGCTAAGGCTATGGAGGGCAAAAACAAGGTCAACCAGGTCACTTTGGACACAGATTCAAGTGACCAAATGGATTCAAAATGGCAAATTTCTTTTTGAACTTGAAAGACCAGCCACCAAAGACTTCAAAACAATAATTCTTACTTAATTCCAGTGATTAATGAAGGCTAAAACTGTTATGGAGTTTTGCTTCATTTTTCAGTTCATGAAAAATTTTGACTTTTTATTTTCACCTAAGATTGACTAAATTGAGTTGTGAATGATCTTGGGTGATTTAGATTGTTATTATAACCTAAATGGAGACTAAAACAAGCAAGCTTAACAATATCTAAACCTAAAATGAGGATTTGGACATCAAAAATCTCAACAGATAAGCATGTAAGAGGCTAAGGGTTAAATTGACTTTTTTCTCAGCTAAGTGACCAAAGTGATGGTCAAACTAACCTTAGATGAACCTAAGAACAGTGAGCAAGCAATCCCAAACCTCTAATAACAACAACAACTCAGTATGAAAGCTTAATCCAAACACACCTAATACCTACTGAATTTAAAAGTTTCAAAGCAATTAACAAAATTAACAACACAAACTGATTAAGTAAGCTAAAATAACTACATGGAACTCAAATAAACAGATTCAAACAGCAAACAACAACAATGATCATATAACATGAATTATGACAAGAAAAAGTGAATTGTGGCCTACTTGTCATCCAATGCTAGGAGAAAACTAGAACCCAGTGAACCAATTACACCTTATTGTCTCCCATGAGACTCTAAACCATATCCACCACCATCATGTCTGCTACTGCCTTCTTCTTCTCTTCTTCAATTTTTTTTTTATTTTCTTTGGATTTTCTTTGTAAATTTTTTTTCTTTTTCTGAGTTAATACTTTCTTTTAGTGTTTAATGACTTTAAACAAGTTCTAAGATACTGCTGAGAGTACGTAGAAGGTAAATGAGTGAAACAACAAGGAATTCAAAATTTAAAATAGAAATACGATTTTCATAAAACTGAAAGAGTACTAAAATTAACTTGGAAATTTAGAATTACAACTTAAAACTAAGTCTAATTTTAGAAAGATACAAAGAAAAAGGGATGCCCTTTAGGCTTACACATGATGCCTATTTATACTAAACTAGGAGGTAGGTAGAAAATACTCTTCTTGTGCTTCTTCCTCTGAAATTAGGGCAACACCTTGGTTTCTTGAACTCTGCGATCAAATCCCCACCATCCAATTTCATTTTGATTGATCCTAGCCATAGATTAGGTTTTGGCGCCAAAATGGGAATTTGGTGGATTGCCAGGTTGGAGGGGTTAGGTAGGGATTGAAGGGTTTTTAATGGGATGGGGAATGGCGTGGGAAGCTTTTGAGGAGGATAATGGGGGTGGTGGAGTGTTGCAGTAATGGTGTTGGGGGAAAGGTTTATACCCAGGGGATAAATGGCGGGGTGGGGAAGATGGGTTAGTTTTGACTGAGCTTTTGACAACGTTGACTATTTGACTTGGACTCCCAGGGTTTGGGTTTATTAATAAACGTGGGTATTTGTTGGGCTTTGGGTAGGAATGGGCCTAGCAGGTTTAGTGGTGGTGGGGTGTTTTTTTTTTTTTTTTTTTTTTTTTTTTGTTTAGTGTAAGTAAACAAAGGCTTGTTTGGTTTATTAGTGACTAAAGCCCAAGGACCAATTTTGTATTTTCTGCATTTATGAAGGGCCAAAACTGCCAATCTGTCAAAATATCTTCAAGGACCATTCTTGCCATGTCATGAATTCCAAAGGTCCTTTTGATGATTAAATTCCAAAATGAAATATCCGGGGAACAAAGTTGCCAATTTCTGAAACCTGAGGGACCTTAGTGCAAATTCTCCAAACTTTCACCCAAGGATTAATTCTGCCAAAGTTCATTAGTACAAGGACCATGATTGATGTTTTCCAAAATTTAAATCTTAGGGACCATTTTTGACAATCCTGCAAAGTTCAGGGACTAATTTTGACAACTTTTGAAACTTTTCACCAAAAGACCAAATATGACAACTTCTGATTTTTCAAAGACCTTTGATGAATTTTCTTACAAATTCAATGGCTAGGGACTGATTTTGACAAGTTTTGAAAATTGAGGGACTGAAACTGCCAATTATGCAACACTTTGTTCGTTTTTCATTTGTTTTTGATCATTCTGCATATAAAACANAAAGACCAAATATGACAACTTCTGATTTTTCAAAGACCTTTGATGAATTTTCTTACAAATTCAATGGCTAGGGACTGATTTTGACAAGTTTTGAAAATTGAGGGACTGAAACTGCCAATTATGCAACACTTTGTTCGTTTTTCATTTGTTTTTGATCATTCTGCATATAAAACACGACCCTGGGATATTTTCAGTATTTTGATGCATTTCCGAGTGTTTTTACGTGTTTTGGCAGTTAAAATACAATAAAAATGATGAGTATTTACACACTCATCAGCGGTTTTCCTGGTTGACTTTAGTAAAATCCCGGGAAAGAATTGATTTCTCGGTTTAAGTCACGTGAGTTGTAAAATCCCGTCTAAGACCTTGTCATCATGACTACTGTAACATCTATTGATGATATTCAAGCTGCTGGATCTGACACTCGACCTCCAATGCTAGAAAGAACGGACTATGAGTCTTGGTCACAAAGAATTCGCTTGTATTGTCAAGGCAAAGAAAATGGGGAGAACATTCTGAGATAAATTGATGAAGGGCCATTCCAAATGGGCACTACCAGAGATGTTATCTCCACTGGTGATGATGGGACAGTCACCCTTGGAATTGATAGACCTCGTACGTACAATGATCTGAATGAAGCTGAAAAGAAACGATATGATGCTGACATTCGTGCTTCAAACATTGTGGTACAAGGGCTACCAAAGGACATATACAAACTGATTAACTTCAACACTGAGGCCAAAGCTGTTTGGGACAATGTCAAAATGTTGCTAGCTGGTTCAGAATTAACAAAGGAAGATCGTGAGTCTCAATTGTACGATGAATT
>LBNU01006322.1:32720-49539 GCA_014162995.1 Artemisia annua | reverse complement strand
AAAAAAAAAAAAAAAAAAAAAAAAAAAAAAAAAAAAAAAAAAAAAAAAAAAAAAAAAACCTTACACCATTGTTATGAGGTGGCGCCTATGGCGCAAACGTACTATGGACACCGATGCATTATTACGCCCACATAGGTGGCCACCAGACCTTGTAAAGACTGTGCACCGTGCCCTCTTAGAAAACTTGATACAATCTAACAATAACCAGGATGTGGCTTTTAACAACAACAACAACACACATTCACGTCTAAGCAGAATATAAGAAAAGTAATAAGTACTCACTCGCCAACGAGGTGCTTGCTGGTGTTACACTATCTTTGTTTTGTTGGGTTATCTATATCTATATCTATACTACTATATAAAATATTTGGGACTTTCTAAATAAAAAAGTCTTAAAAAAATTAAGCCCAAAAACATTTCTTTAATAGAAAATTAACAAGCCATTAGTCAATGGAGTTAGATTGTCTAAATTTCATTTAAGTGTATTAAAGAGCCTAATTCGTAACAAATATCTTCCATTAAACATGTGTTACAGAAAAATAAAATAAAAATAAAAAATTAACTAATGTTTTTAATCTATACTCTAACATACGGGATATAAATACCCAGAAACATCCTAACCCCCCTCCGACGACAATAACAAACAAAATCCTAAACAAACAAACAAAAAAGATCAAGAAAGAAAGATCAAGAACAATTAACTCAATACCCAACTACAAAAATCACTGCCATCAATTATTTACACAACCATATCAAACAACAACTTCAATCTAATCCTATTTCCCATCTTCCAACAGAGTCAATATCTCTCCCCAACTCATACAAGACTCGAAAATTTAAAAGAACAAAACAAAGAACTCAGACTTAGTATTATGGACAAATGGTTTTTTTTTAGATCCATACCAAAATGCTATCATCGATATATAAAAAGCATTGCTTCTTTATCATATATGTTTTTGCTCTTTCTTTCTTTCGGTTTAACAAGATCTAAAATGAAAACAAAAAACAAACACATATAAAACATATAGCTAAATATTTGGGACATGCTAAATAACAAATGTTTGAAATGAAAAACATATGCTCGTCACAAAAATAGTCATCGGGTAAGTGCCGTCGCATTGGTACCCTTCTAGTTGTTAAGTAAGTGATTTAGCCCTTTATCAAAAGAAGCAGCCAAGTGAGAGAGTTAACCCGAAGATTCGTCAATCAATTCTTTCTTCTCAAATCACAATTCAAATCTTAATCAAATGTAGACTTTGGGCTATACTTTTAAAGTTTTAAGCCCCAAAACAATCCAATATCTCATCGTGTCAGCCCATATAACCCAACTCATAAAACAATCATCAAATTCAGGGTCAATAAACCAAACTGGTACAAAAAAATTCGCCGTTAAATCAAATTCCAATGACGACCCAAATCGCAGAAGAAGAATCACAACTAGTTAAACAAAACCCAACACCCGTTAACAGTAACGAGGATGAGAGTGAAAAGCAGTTACATGAGCTTTTGTTACCAAACGTTGATGATTTACCAATTAAACCAACTTCTGCTATTGAATTCAATTTTGTTACTTATTTTGCTCCTGGTAATTCATTTGCATTTACCCTTTTCTTTATTTTTGTTAAATTTGTGTATTTTTAGTTGTAAAGTATGTTTTTTTATCTAGTTTCAAGTGACAATTTTATGGGATTTGTATTCAGAGGTTAAATGTGGACTAATTAAGGCTATGTTTGGAAAAATTAGCAGTAGCGGTGCGGTTAGTAGTAGTTGTTTGTTTTATAAAAGCGTTCAGTAACGTAGGTTTATGTTTAATTATAAAGTGTAAAAAGACGAAAAAGCTAAATGCTTCTTCAAGTAGCATTTGAAATTTTGAATAGTAGTGTTTAGGAAACATAAACGTTCATTGCCAAATGAGCTTTGAATTCTAAATACTAACCGCTAAATGCTCCTTATCAAACATACCCTAAATGTGATTTTATCAAATTTGAGTTAAATGGTGAACTAGTTTGACTTGTAAGCCCAAAGGATATATTTGTGTACGTAGCATGCATTTGGCCGTTAATTTTGTGATGCTTGTTTGATTACTTCTAAACTTGAAAATTTGATATAAATTTGAATAGTTTTTGGCTACTCGGATTGACTTTAGAAAAGGGTGTTAGGTTTTAGATATACATGTGATAAGTACTAGGTTTGTTATTATAATCATGTAGGTTGATTATCTAACGAACGGATTCGTTGTTTAATCTCTTTTTCTAACATGTTTTTTGTTACAATATTGTGTTTTGGATGTTCTTAGATTTTATGAAGCCGGAGCATGATCAATATATTTATCGCCATGCAAATGGGTATGAATTCCGTAACTTGTGTTGACACCCCTCTTCTCCTTAGAATGTTTTCTCTTGCTAATGAACTTACTAATTACTATAATGATTCTCAGTAGTGATTAATCTAGCTACATGTAAAGAAAATTAAAATATGAGAATAACCAATTATGTATGTAGCTGCCAAAAGATTGTTTAACAGGGAAGATTGGTGTTTAGAAAACTAGTGATGAAGTCCACATTTATTTTTAAGATTTGTCATCTTTTTCTCCAAACATTGAGACCATTTTTTGGTCAAATGATCTATTAGGAATTACGGATATTAACTGATTTATAATGGACTATGATTGATAGTGTTAATATATCCCCTTTCCTGATTTTTGAATGAAGCTTGTGCGTAATTGGAATGGCTGCTGGTCATGTGGCCTTTAAGGATGAAGGAGGTGTCACTTCTGTGGACTTTAATGTTGGAAAGTCTAACCGGAGTGAGATCAAGGTCACTGGGAAGCGCAAAAGGGTACGTTGCTTCTTAAACTTTTTCTTTAATCCTTTTCAACTATAGTTTTTGGTGGTTAGTAATTGTGATGAAATATGGCAGTCATGTAAAAAAGGGCCAATTTATTCGGTAGTGAAATTATGAAGTTATTGTTTCTGATAAATACTACTTGTTAGAATATTGTCATAAAAAAACATCACAAATCATTTTGTGACCAAAGTCCGTTGTTACACTTTCGTGCAGGAAGATATTCTTGAAAACGAGACACACTTGACTTTACTGTACAAATTGATGTTATAAAGCAGCTTCATATGAGCCTTGCTAAATAATCAGTGACATTTTTCTTTTTTTTTAGCATTTGTTACAAGATTTTATGTACACATAATGTTTCAATGAATTTATAGTTGAATGTTAGCTAAGTTGATGACAAAATTCAAAGCTTATCATTCTTATAGATGAGATTCCTTGCATTTATGGATCTCTGCTTTCAAGAAAAGAATTTTCTCACGTTAACTCATTAAATGATGCTGATGGCTTTCATGTTTTGTAACTAAATATATTAATCTCTTTTTTTTTTGGCAGAATGCACAACATTTTGAGTCCAACACAGCTTTATGTAAAGTATGCACCAACAACACTTTCTATATTGTGAGGTATTCTTATTTCTAACTTTATTTTATGCGTTATAGATGTAATCCTGTGTTAGATCAAGATATTGTTCACCAATATTTCACGAAATTATTGTGGATTCAAGAGTGGTAAGTATTTTAATGCATATGTTCTTCGTGAAGAGTCTACTTCCATTGTGATACATTTAACATTTCAACTAAAAATATGATATCATGTACAATTCTAGCACCATCTACTTCCCAACGAGTCAAAATACTCATATATTGATATCAAACTTTGCCAAATAATTGAATAATTCTTATTATATCTTGAAGTTGAAAGAAGTCCATTCAGTTTTCGAACATTGGCTTGGAATTCAGGGAGTATATGCTTTAGTTTCTTTCAGTTTATAGTCTTTTTCGCTATATCCGAGATAAAAGTATTCTCCAAAATCATGATAAAATGTATTGCTTACTTTGAATGTGGTATTACATTGGCTAAGTTGAACTGTAAATTGGTTTTGACAGATGTTGTATAAAAGGCTCTTTGTTGGAAGTAAATGAGCGGTTAATAAAGCAGCCAGAGTTGCTGAATTCAGCGGTATGTATACAGCTGTAATACGCAAATTTTCAGTGTGACATAGGCGGGTTAGGTAGCGGGTTAAAAGGGGTCGAGCTTGACTGACCCGCAACACCTAATAACTTTTCTTTTTTAACTTTTACATATCTTTAATGTGTTTAATACTAAAACAAAATTGTAACATAATAGTATTTTTGAAAGACAAACTCACACACCCGACTTCAATATATACATTTTCGCACAACCACGAACTCGTTTGTCTCTGACGGGGCTTTAACCCACAACCTTCTTTTACAAACCGGTTTTAAGAGTTAATTGTGTTTATATTGAGTGCAGATGACTTATAGGATCTGACCCAGTTGGTCACTTTACCTTATTAGTCATATACTCATATGTATTATCTTAACCTGTCTTATTAGATAAATACATAATCCAAATCGACCTATTTATGGGTAAATTAGTCTAAACTGCCACCTCTATGCTAATCTTTCAAACCAAAGCGATTTTAAGATTCTTATTCAGTTACCTGGATTGTTTGTCAATTGCAGGCAG
The DNA here is from genome assembly GCA_014162995.1 of Artemisia annua. Lineage (NCBI taxonomy): Eukaryota > Viridiplantae > Streptophyta > Magnoliopsida > Asterales > Asteraceae > Artemisia > Artemisia annua. The sequence continues at coordinate 44,982 of LBNU01006322.1, read as the reverse complement.
ATAGAGAAGGGTACGTCGCTATTATCATGCCCAGACCATCAGACTGGCTCAAGGCCAAAGATTCCTTCATGACGTTCGACGAGTACAAGAAACTTAGACGACTTTAACTTTGCCAAATCTTCAACCTCCTTGTTGTGCATGCTTGTTGTACGTTCTGCCCGTGATTCTTTTATAAAAAGATGATAAGACACAAGCTGTAATACAATAAAGACGCTCGCATACACAATTCACTGCATTATTGTATCAATTTTTCTATATAATGCAAACAAATTTTGAATTATGTTTCACTATTGCAAATTGCAATCTTAATTATTTGATCTAGGCATTATTTCATCTACCAGTAGTCTTCTGGATCTATTAACATTAAGCAAACACAAATAAATATGATCTTCAAGTTCTTCCAATTGCTCCAAGAAGCAAGTCTCGTGTACTCTAAACTTTCTCATAACTTCATCCAACACATCAGGGCTCCGATTTCCAACACATTTGTGAGCCATCTTCTTCCCATATTCAATTTCATTGTGTAATCTTTCCGCAAGCCAACCCATTGTGTCGAGATCTTTGATCATTGTGTAAACCCCTTTTGCTGCTACATCTAGTTGTGCACCAATCCGCTTGAGCTCACTCATCTTGACCCCTTTCTTGGTTAACTTCCTTTTCTTAATAAACCCAAACGAACATGCCAACAAACCTGGAGAAGCTGCTGCTACAACCAAACCATGACACGCGAGAACTAGTAGTGCAATGGCTAATATTGTATACAAAGCTACAAGAGTACAACCACCAGATTTTTTGAAAACTTTATGGAGTTTTTGCTTCCTTTTGTTCCTCGTGTGCTTTGTGGTTAATTTCTTGAGCAATAGCTTGTGGCTACCGTGTAATGTGGGAAACTTTATTGGACCGAAACTGGATAAAGGATTCACTAAGGATGAATATGAGTCAAGTTCTTCGTATATTTTTGTACCACATGGAAACCTTTCGGATAATTTAATGATTTGTTTGATCTTATGATGGTTGGCATTGGCTTGGTGGACAGACTCAAGAAGCTCTTCACATATTTTCCATGCTTCTAAGCCGGCTTCAAAAAAGTTGAGTAGTAGATGGTGGACGTCGAAGGTCTTGCTTAGGTGTTTTATGGTTTCACTTTGTGGCTCAAGAAGGAGGTCACAAAGATGAACATAATGATCATGAATGGATGATGAAGAGGCATTAGAATCGAACCGGATGTGTGTCTGGACTTTGTTGCATATATCTGTGTACGAATGCGTCCTAAATGCCTTCTTATATTCTTCATTAACATCGGTCTCTTGAATAAAGCTACTTGTTGACTCTGCATCGTATTTACCTGTATGAACATAGAACATGTATCAGTTAATGAATTCGAAGCTATCACGATACAAGTATACAACACACAAGAACGATAATGATAATGATAATGATAACGAGGTTGCGATGATAGAAACATACCATTGGATCTAACTGAAGGAAACTTGATCTTGGAACAATTTATTTTCATTCTATTAGATTTGAACATTGAAACATATTTTAAGAAAGAAAGTAAGAAATGTACATTTGAAAGCCATCATGTGTATTTATAAGTTTCCAACAAGAAACCAGTTCCACATTAGTTGTTTGTTTTTATCACACGTTTTCTTCCTTCCCACGTTATCTCACCAGCAAAGATAGAGAGATTAGAGAGATTATAGTTGTGTACTTTTTGTGTGTGTGTGTTAGTTTACAAACCTTAACATCATCATTTATGAGTGCAAAAAACAAATTCTTTTAAAGTTGGCCAACTCAAAAATAATAAAAGAATGTAGTGTTATAAGAGGATTATATCCATAATAACAATAGTTTTAAGAGATCTAAAAAAGGAAAATATCCAAGCTACATTATGTGTGCAAGGAAATAACTGCGTAAGCCACTGCCACGTTACCCTCTTTTTATTGCTTCTGTTTCGATGCTTATGCAATAAGTTGCTTAAAACACGAAGGGTTGTTAATAATGGAACTAAAGGATAATATTTGCCTATAGGTCACTTAAGTAGTTAAGTATTTAAAATGTTAAAGTAATTTAATTAGGGTCATTCGAATTTAGATGCAAGTATTTCAAGACATGCATATAGCTAGGTCTCCTTTATTTCAATTTATATAGTTACAAACAAAATCTTCATGTGGTCAAACATAACATATGCAGAGAGCCGAACAAACGGAAAATGGCATAACCGTAATATCTTGACGGGATATCCGGGGGCGGACTAAGGGGGTCTCGGGAGTGCACAAGAACCCATGAAATTTATCCCGTGTAGTGTAAAAGTTTGTTAAAAGCACCGATTTTTTTGGAAATGAACCTGATACCAAAAAAATTGTGTTACAAATCTTTTTTAACCTTGTGAAATGTACGTGAGGACCTCTAGTTTTGGGTCTGCTACTGGGGATATCATGTGCCTAACCACTACGCCACTTTGGTTGTGGTTATAAATAGAGAGCCAAATGATGTGGATATATTCAAGTTATAGTTGGTCAAGTGTATTCATGTCAAGAGCTACAACGGTATAAAAATGCTGCTAATGTTGGATTTGACATGAAACAAAATTATTATTGACCTATAAATAAATTGTGATAATGCTTTTAATTTGGATTTTGAATACGTGGGTCGTTGCTAGTAGTTATAGTTGTCAAAAAGAGAAGATTATCTTACATCCTTAATATTTGAATTTGAAGTTTGAAGTCATAATCTAATCTGTTGAATTCTTCAATGAAAGTATAGACAATTATTAGGTTTTAATTACATCCACTAATTCTTGGCGTATTTGGGAATACATGAAAATGAACTAATACAAACAAAAAGAAGAGGTTAACGTGGCTTAATTTGATAGTTTCTTGGAAACATATGTAAGTTATAGTCCCTTGTAGATTTCCTTTTCTAGATAAATCAGAAACTGTTTTTAAGGATAATCTTCTTACAATAAGACATTGTTTAAGATTAAAATGTTTCCTTTTTAGAAAAAAGCATGAATGATTCATGATGATGTTAAGGTTTGGTAAAAGCAAAGCAATTTAGTTAAGTTTGTCCCTAAGTAAACCTACCTCTTGAAATGTTGCAAAAAACATCAATAGATTGTAAACTATAATCATTAACCTATAGATCTAGGATCCAAATCGGGATGTTTCTTGAGAATAAGCAATGATTTCATAACCGAATAATATCAAATTGACAACTTTCCCACATGAGAAATTTCTAATAAGGATAAAATCAGTTGTATTATCGATCAAATTTTGCATTCTAGATGTCCATGTGTACATGCACACGTGTATGTTACATACGTGTATAATCGTATGTAGGTATGTATATATATACCCCTTGTCTCTTTATATATCATAGTGAGGTAACGTAAGTTGAAAGCAAACGTGTAAGAGAAACAAACTTTCTAACAGTTTATGGTTTGCAGCCTATAAATACACATGATGGTTTCAAGTGTGAGGTTTCTAAATTTTCTTGAAATATGTTTTCATCTTCATGTTCCATGACAAAGAAGAAGAAATTCTGCATGTTCAAATTTCCCTTTCAATTGACAGGTAAATTTCAGATGTTTCCTTAATTAGTTGTACTTGCTAATTTTTAGCTTTGGTTTAGTTTTAGAATTGCTCCCTTTGATTATTGTTTAAAAACATTACTGACCTTTTATGAATTAGTTATGAATCGTTTTGGAAAACTTGGCTATTTCAGGTAGATACAAGAAACCAGCTACGAGTAGGTTTGTTCAGGAGACGGATGTTAGCCAAGAGTATCACCAGGCATTTAGGACCAATTCTTACATGGAGATTTGCAACAAAGTTCAAAACCATATTTGCTTGGATAATGGATCATCTATACCCTCTTCGTCCATTCGTGATCATTACATTCATAAATGTGACATACTACTCGAACCACAAAACAATGAAACCATGGCTAACCTAGCCAAGACCTTTGATATTCACTTCCTAATCCTTGATTTTTTCGGTGCTGGCTTAGAAGCATGGAAGATAAATGAAAAACTACTTCACTCCGTCCATCAAGCAAATGCAAATCAACATAGAATCAAACGTGCCATTAAGACAGCCGAAAGGGTTCCAAAAAGTGATCAACGTGCTACAGTATACAACGAATTGGCCTTATATGCATCATTGTCAAACCCTCTCTTGGATTTCAGCCCAGAAACGTTCCAAAATTTGCACAACCAACTTAGCCTTTTGCTAAAGAGGTTAACCGCAATTCACACAAGGATAAAAAGAAAACGAAAACTTATCATATTTATGAAAAGCGTCATGGGTTGTGCTCTTGTAGCTTCCTATACTGTGTTAGCCATTGCACTCGTAGTTCTAGCTTTTCATGGATTGGTTGGGATTGTAGCATCACCTGCTTTAATCACTTGTTTATTTGGTTTAACCAAGAAGGCTAACAAAGCCAACAAACGTCTCAAGACAGACGAGCTTAAGAGGGTTAGCATGTTATTAGATGTGGCTGCAAAAGGGATATATACATTGATCAAAGACTTTGATACAATAGCTTCACTTACAAGCAGATTACACAATGAAGTTGAATTTGGGAGGATAGTGGCTCGTAATTGTGTAGGAATTAAGCTAAAGCCCGATGTGTCAGAGGAAGTAATGAAAGAGTTTAGGGTTCATGACATTCGCTTCACGGAACAAGTCGAAGAACTTAAGGATCATATTTACTTATGTTTGCTAAATGTTAATAGATCAAGAAGGCTCCTAGTGGAAGAGATAATGCCTTGTAGTTACAAAGGTTCTTGAGATCTTTAAGATGGTGGTTGACAATCATCAAATATAATATGTATTTGTTAAAAGATAAAGGCCAACCTCGCGTAAAATCGGCGGTAAAATCTACATTATAAGATATAATGCTTGTGGAATGAAAATTTTGCAGAATTCCTGGAGATTATAAGTTAAAGAATTGACAAAACTTTTTAGGTTTCCGGAAAAATACAAAACTTTCAATAATTGAAGAAAATTATAGCCTGACGCCGTCAGGTGTTAATCCTGACGCCGTCAGAAAGTTCTGACAGAGTTCTCATGTTAAGCCTCCGGGAAAGATTCTGGAAAAACTAGATCTTACTTCCTGGAATTCCTGCAAAAATTCATTATGACTCGATACAAGCATTTGACTCAAACAAGTACTAATATGTATGCTAATTTCATTGTTATGATTCATGTCCATTCGTTTTATATAAACCGATTTAGATTTCCCTTACACTTAGCTTTTGCAAAATACCTTTATATGTAGTTAAGACGAAGTTAAAAACAAAATAAAGCATTTTCACAAGTTAGTTTTTGAAGCATGAATCAATAACAAGAAAAATAACATACATACGGAAGCAAATAAAATCAAACAAACTAAATAAACACACAAAGCAAATAAAGCTTGGGTTGCCTCCCAAGAAGCGCTTGTTTTTGTTCGAGTCACGAGCCTGACTCTACCCTTATTTAACAGATAAAGGAGAGGTTTTCCCTACACTTAGGATTAAGTGCGGGTGATAATAGCGATACACACCAACTCGGTAGGAGTATGCCTTGTGATGAAAGAGTGGTGGTTGAATAATATACTCAAAGGGGTGTGCTCCATTCATCATAACCTTACCTAGTTCACTTCGGTCAATGGGTGAGTTAAAGTTTCCTCCTAAAAAGAGATCATCTTCTATCAACTTTGAGAGACTCCTAGTTGGGAATCCATCTTGACCTAATAAACCCGGTTTAAACCCATAATGTTTCTTGTGATCGATCATGAATGGGTGATATAAGTATGTAAGGTCATGGTTCACTCCTATATTAGCTTCCACTCCACATGGCCTAGAGTCTACTACCTTCATCGTAAAACTACCCGTACTATATGGTTTGATGGATGGATCGGGACCTATTTCAATTCCTAAATTTTCATCCAAGGATGGAAGATTAGGTAACGGTTTTGGTTGAGGCTCCGGTTCATCAAAACTAGGAACTTCCATAGAACTAAAAGAAAGGTCATCACTACAAGTATTCAAACCTATTTCTTCTAGTTGTGTTTGTTTTTTTCTTTCTTTGGTCGCTTGGAAAAAACCACATTCCTGTTAATGATAGATCAAGAAACAAAGACAACCTTTTTATCATTGTTTATCAGATCTGTTTCATATTTCTATCTTTTTCACTCTTAACAAATCTTCTCAACGGCAGCAGCGGCGACATGGGTTTAGCAATCTAGTAGTCGAAATTTGAAAAAGAAGATGGGTATGCTTCATCATTACACGCCGCCGTACACGCCGGTAGTAGACATCATTTTCTTATTTTCTTGATTCTCCGGCGAAGATTCACCGGAAAAATACTCCGGTAATAGATTCACGATCGGAAAATAGAATGGGAAAAAAAGTGGTATGATAATCAAATTAGAAAATGGAGATATGAGAGGAAGGTGTGAATTTCACGAATTAGAAAATGGAGATATGTTGGAGGCAGCGTGCAAATGATGAAAATACCCTTATCAAGATGTTTGCCCCGGTTATTTAACACGGAGGAATGATGGCCCGTTGATTATATTGTGTAAGAAATCTAACGGCCCAAGTTACTTTTTAGACTTTGTAAAAGTTTGTAACTTTTTAAATGATCCTATAATGAAAACTCAAGATTCAATTTTTATCTCCCGATTACAAAGTTTCTTGTATCAAATCGAACACTTCCTTTATAAAAACAACATGATTTCTAATGAAATCGATGTATTGGTGATATTCGTTTTAGTTTATTATCAAATCCAATCTCTGTTCTTCGTTGTTGATGCATAATCTGGCGCGGGCTGTATTCGACGACTCTCACTGGGCCGTTTGTCGTCTTCTCGAGCCCTAGGTAGACCTGTCAACAAAGAGAACCCGTTAGGAGTGGACCCGAGGCCGTAGCCCCGGGATCCACCTCCGACGGTCAAGTCAGTCATCGATGCGATGTAGCATATATGAGTTAGGTTTAGAGTAACCTGTTATGAGATAATGAATAAGGGGATTCCAACCATGTATTTATAGGCATGGATTAGGGTTTAGGCGTAGAGTGGGCCGCTGTCTGCCGGGCCTGGCCCATTGTCTGGGCGCGGGCCAGACTATACGTCCACAAGCCCCCCAAGTCTAGTGTGACATAGTGCGTGGCTATGTTATGCTAGACTTATGTTCTGTTCATAGCCGCGTAGGCCCAATCAATCATGACAGCATGACCTATGTGTGCGCAACTTGTGCGCACATGGGATGGACCATACTGCGCAGCCCAAATGCGATAGTGCGCACTGGAATTGCGATTGTGATTGTCTCACAATGGTGAAGGTGGATTCCGCATGCTACATCCTGGGTAAGGGCGTACCTTTTGTACCAGTAGCGGTGCAGCATGGTGCAACAGAAGACGTGCTTCTTTGGCAGAGGTGCGCGTTGTCCGCGACAAGGTGCGAACATAACATTCGTCTTTATAACCGACAGAGGACGTCTCCCCTGCGGCAAGATGGTGCGAATATTTAAATTCGTCTTTGTACTGGGCTTGCAATACCTCTTACGTACGATCTGCTTTCAAATACGCCTGCGTACGATGTGCGCAAACAGTGGTATTATATACCCTGGTAGCCCCCCAAGTTTGATGGTGCTACTCGTGTAGGAGCATTAAACTTAGTTATGCAAATCCTGAAAACACTTAATGCAAATATTAGAAGTATATGCCGCGAGTCGCAACATATAAAACTTAATGAAGTAAAATATAAATAGCGTGAAGCATAGTATAGCACATAGCATATAAAAGAAATTTTCGCTGCGCGAATTACACCTATCGTGAGGTTTTATAACTACATATATAAAAAAAGTAGTACATAGCTAATCTATAGTGCGCTCATGGCGATTAATTTTTCTTTTTATTTTTTATAAAAACAATGGCGCGGATGAATGTACCGTAACCGCGACTAATAGTTTTTTTCGCACGTACAGACGCAGATAGATGTATCGTGACCGCATAGACTCTAACGTTTGAGGAGGATCGCAGTTGACCACGGCTTTTGTCCGCGTGCGCTCATGGCGATCGACTTAGCATCGTGGTGCCTGTATGTAACAGTGCGCTCATGGCGCCAATCTGCGATGATGTCGTACGCATGGCCTAAAGCGGGTAGATTTATCGTGACTGCGTTGTTCGCGTCTAAAAGATAAAGTAGGTCCGATCATGCGGACATGGCGCATGGCCATAGGTAAAATCGTGTTTACCAAATTAGAAGATTTATGTAAAATCTTTTAAATATTTAAAAGATATTGGGATATCTTTTTTAATTTGTAGAAAATATTCTAAAACAATATGCACAAAAAATATGGACCATGCGTCTTATCTCTTTTTATTAAAGAAATCATTAGGTACCATGTACGATAAAGAAATCATGCATATATTGTTTCTTGTTTCCTTTGTCCAATCAAAGCAACAGTGAGTATTTTGCTTTGACTTTTCAAACTTTGAAAGTGAATTACAAACAAGAATTTACTAACGTGAAAAATACGAAACTTGTTTAGTATTCGATCGTGTATTATTTTAGCATTCGATCATGCGGGCTATTTAAAAGATTAAAATACCGGCTTTTGAACTCGATGGTTGCTTTCCGGTGATGTGAGAACACGAAACTTGTCGTAGTGGTCCCACGGATGGCGCCAACTTGTTGATGCATAATCTGGCGCGGACTGGATTCAACGACTCTCCTGGGCCGTTAGTCGTCTCCTCGAGCCCTAAGTAAACCTGTCAACAAAGAGAACCCGTTAGGAGTGGACCCGAGGCCGTAGCCCCGGGATCCACCTCCGACGGTCAAGTTAGTCTCCATGCGATATAGCATATAAGAGTTAGGTTTAGGGTAATCTGTTATGAGATCATGAATAAGGGGATTCCAACCATGTATTTATAGGCATGGATTAGGGTTTAGGCGTAGAGTGGGCCGCTGTCTGCCGGGCCTGGCCCATTGTCTGGGCGCGGGCCAGACTATACGTCCACATGGACCTAATAAAAATTCTACGTAAACAATAACTATTCCCCGGCAGCGGCGCCAAAAACTTGATGCGTGGTTTTGTGACCTTACAACAGGTTTTAGCTCTCGAGGGATCTCAAGAGGCTTACAACCCCACCAGGCAGTGTACCTGACCGATATAGTATAGGATAGTGGTAAGTACGGGGGATTGATAGTGTTCGTTAGGATAGAAAAGCTACTCTAATAGGTCTAAAGGTGGAAGGAAGATTCTTTTTGTATTTTTATATTTTTTAGAAAGCAATTAAAATCTCGGTTTTTGGAAGAAGGGCGGAATTAGTTGTTAATCAACTAACCCAAGTTTACTACTTATGCAAATTAAAATAAATAAATATCTTAACTATTGTGGTGGAAATACATAATGGATGAAAATTATGTTTAACTTAGATTTCATTACTCCCCTAACTTCTTTTACTGTTAATTGATATGTGTGTGTACTGTGTGGTGGTATTGAAGGTCGTATTCTAATTTAACTCATGGAGTGGGCCATACATATCTCTCCAATTCCATGAGCTCTTATCTCGCCCTACGATTGACATTTGCAAACCGGCTACAACCATGAGGGATTGTACAACAGTGGCTCAAGCTTAAAAACTAACCTTAATAGCCTATGTCATTGCATCGATACATGTTTCCCAAGACTTTCAACGGACGTTACCATAAACGGTAGGTTGCCCAGTTTTCATCTGAGCCTGATTACATAACAAATGAAAACAATCATCTCAACAAACAATCAACATACAACCCAATTAACCAATAATTAATATTATGAGTTTCATTAGATCTACAGCAAACCTAAGAATTTAACTAAACTCATGTTAATTGAAGATGACAAGTCAAACGATAGTATACCAGAACAACCTATCACATACGACATATTGAATTGAATAAATGAAGATTATCTTTAATTAACACTAGGGGTTCCAAGGGCTTGGATAAACCTAAAAGTCACAACGAAAGTATCTCTTTAGGTTTGCCCTAAAAGTTCTCCACAAACGTCCACCATAATGAAACTGAAAATAGAAAAACTATATAACTGTAGATTTTAAGTTGAACGGCGATCCAGCTTAATAGGTCTGACGCCGTCAACATCGCCGCCATTTAGAGGGTTCTCCGGGATGGACTAGCATCACTAATTGCGAACGGGATCGCATAGGTAAAACCCAAAATCTGGGACCCGTCTCTCATATTAACTATGTAATAACAATGTTAGAGACGCCTCACCTTTTAACACCTGACGGCGTCAGGTGTAAATTCTTGAAATCTTTCTGGCCCGTCATTTGATAATTAGAATCCACTCTTTTTATCCTTGCTGACGGCGTCAACCTAGTGACTCTGACGCCGTCAGGTTTGTAAAACTGCTTCTTTAAGACTTTGTCGTTTATCTGTCACATTTTATGTCCAAAAACCGTCCAAATGATCAGTGTTTTCCAGAATTCCTCAGTCAAAGTACCTAAATGACAAAAGAACGAATTGAGGGCAATATGGATCACATTTATTCCGAAATTAGGGCTTGAAAATGACCCCCTAAAACGCGTAAGCACTTTTCGTCTCATCAGATTATCATCCAGAACAGGCTTATCTCAACAACCCATCTCAGTATTCATCTTATGATTCCACAACGCACCCTCCTGCAAATCAATTTGCCTCATATGACAACAATGACACCTTTACCACATACTGCTAATGATGACGATGATGATGAGGACTTTAACAGTCTCAACCAAGGAATTGCACTCATTGCTCGGGCTTTCAGCAAATTCTCAAACAAGTCCAACAATCGTCTTCGTTCATCTTTAAATACAAGGAATCAAGCTGTCATTCACGATGGTCGCGTTGAAATTCAGAATCGTAAGAGTGGTAGATTTGGATCGGGTGGTAATATGGGTAACTCCAATTCTGGACAACGGTTTAACAACAATGGAGGATTCAGGAACAATGGTGGTGTCCCTCAGAGAAAGGTAGAGATTGTTGACACAGGGAATACTGAATCGGGGAATACGGTCATCAGATGCTATAACTGCAATGGAATAGGTCACTTGGCAACCACATGTCCATCACCAAGAATTCAAGGCAGTAAGTATCACAAGCAGGCATTACTCCTTGCTCTCAAAGATGAAGCCCGCAGCAATACGAATGCCAATGATAACAGCTTCATGGCTAATGCACATTCCGATGATGACATGGAAGATCTGGAAGCTGCTGTAATGCTGATGGCCAACATGCAGGAACTCCACATAAGTGACTCAGGCCCAGTTTATGACACCGATGGTCTTTCTCAGGTAACTGATCTTAACTCATGCCTCATACATGAAATTGCCTCCCCATCTGCATCTGCATCTTACAAGGAACAAGGAGTTCAAAATGATTCATTGTTATCTACACACATGAATNTGTAATGCTGATGGCCAACATGCAGGAACTCCACATAAGTGACTCAGGCCCAGTTTATGACACCGATGGTCTTTCTCAGGTAACTGATCTTAACTCATGCCTCATACATGAAATTGCCTCCCCATCTGCATCTGCATCTTACAAGGAACAAGGAGTTCAAAATGATTCATTGTTATCTACACACATGAATACTCAAATGGACACAAAAGTTATATTTGATGATTATCAAATTAACCCGGTTGTCACATTTGATGATTCGGATAATGAAACAGTCAATGATAACAATGCTCACGTTGAACATTTTGATCCTTCGTCTGGTCCAGATTCAGAAATTCAGTCCCTTCTTATGACTAGTCAATCTCAGAATATTAAATTTCAAGAGCTTAATGCTAGATTGAAAGAGAGAAATGCATTATTAACTAGGGATATTGAGTGCTATAAATTTCAACTGTCAAACGCGGAAAAACTGATTCAACGGGAAAAAGGCTTTGAAGCTGCTTTTCAAAAATCTTTTTTCACGAAAAAGAATTAGAACATCAAATTGCTAAAATTATGGAATCTAAAAATAACTTAGCTTCTGAACTGGAAAAACAAGCGTTTGAACACAAAAAACAAATTGCACAACTTGATGCAGTCACTTTACAAAGTAAGACGGAGTTGTCAAATTGTCAAGCTGAGTTCACGGAACATAAACGCAAAACCAGAGAAAAAGTTAAGTCATACGTAGATGAGATTGTTGAATTGGAACATAAGCTTAAAGAATTTCAAAATGTTGTATATAAAACTGGTAATTCAGTGACTACTATTCAAAAGTTTTCAGTAA
>LBNU01006322.1:5197-32414 GCA_014162995.1 Artemisia annua | reverse complement strand
TTAGAACATCAAATTGCTAAAATTATGGAATCTAAAAATAACTTAGCTTCTGAACTGGAAAAACAAGCGTTTGAACACAAAAAACAAATTGCACAACTTGATGCAGTCACTTTACAAAGTAAGACGGAGTTGTCAAATTGTCAAGCTGAGTTCACGGAACATAAACGCAAAACCAGAGAAAAAGTTAAGTCATACGTAGATGAGATTGTTGAATTGGAACATAAGCTTAAAGAATTTCAAAATGTTGTATATAAAACTGGTAATTCAGTGACTACTATTCAAAAGTTTTCAGTAACCCGAACAAACAATGGTTACGGCTTTGCAATTGGAAGTGGATCACCATGTTTTTTACGTGTAGCACTCAATGAGATTCCAAAGTTATATAGTGCAGATCATCTCTTTGACGATACTGTTGTTCGTACTGTTGTATATGATTGTGAAGAGGAATATGAAATTGAAGAAGAGAGTCGATCAAAAATGGAAAACGTTAAATACAATAAACCTTTTGATTACTCTAAAATGCCTCCAATAACTAATATTTTTACACCGCAAAAAGAGACATCTGAACAACCATGGTACATTATCAAACCTCAAGAAGTTACTTCTTATGTAGCTCCTGTTAAACCAGTGGTGCAAATAAACGGTCCTTTACCAAACGATAACAAACTTCAACCTCTTCCTACTCGTTGTCGTGTACTTCAGTATTTTGACACTTTCAAGGAAGATATTGAACGATTAGATGAAGCCATAGAACGCAACTCTCAAATAACGGTTATTACTATTACTACTCCTCATGAGAGAGAAAAACGAGAAGTGTTTCAAAAACAGTTTTTACCTATTGCTCGACATTTGCGTCTATGTGCTAACCACTGGGAACAGGAACTTCAAAAAGAAGTCTCATCTATGATGAATGTGTTTCAAGAAACTGAACAAGCAATTTTAAACCAAAAACGTCGAAATCAATTTTTACAAATAGAAGCTGATCGACTCTTGGAACATGTTCTTAGTGCTGATATAATTTATGTGATTATGAATTCTCTTTATGAATCTGGTACTTCTATGCTTGTTGATGATCACTGTGATGATGTTGAGTTGTTATCTAAGCAAATTGAGACATTAAAAGATGAAAATGTGAATCTCCGAAAACACAACGATGATGTTCAAAACAAATTTTCTAATGAGATTTTTCAACTCAACAAAAAGCTTGAATGGCGTCAAAATCAAAGTCTTGATTTCGAACTAAAAATGCAAAGTCTTAACTCTTCCACAGCCTTTCAAAAAGAAAATGAGAAATTAAAAAGTCAAATTTCAAAATATGAAAAGGAAATTGCAGAATTGCAAGAAGTTATAGACTATTGGCAAAAGAGTCGAGATAATTATCTCTATTCAAACAGAAAGCTAGACAGTGAAATTCAAGATAAAATGCACATTATCATTGAGTTGAAAGAGAAAATACATGAACTTGAAAAAGGAAAATCTGTCAACACTAAAGTTATTGCACCAGGAATGTACTCAGTAGACATAACCAATGTAGAACAACACACTCATAAGTCTAATATGGATCCTTCCACTTCTACAGGAATAGTTGCCACTCATAGCGTTAGCAGATCCAAGCATAAACGTATGAAAAGGAAGAATAGGATCTTGCAACGTAGAAGAGAAACACTAGAAGCCTCTGAAGTAGAAGAACACCCTAGGACTTTGAATAATACTCATCTTGCACTAGATTTAGATTCTGATTTGGCAAATTGTAATCCTAATCGTTGTGTAACGAATGATGAACCTTTAAATGCTTTGAATGTTGATGCTTCATGTGTGTTTTGTCGTAAGAGTATGTTATCTGGTGATCATTCTAAATGTGTTGCGAATTCTCTTTTATCTCGTTTTAAGAAACGTACATCAGGCAGGAAATCTAGGTCCACTAATCTTTCAAAATCTGTGCTAGGACTTATGCCTTGTGTAGTTTCTAAGAATGATGTAGTCCACCCATTAGTTGTGAACAATAACCCTAGGAACATGCCATCACTTAGCGAATTCACTATGAAAAAGGCTAAATCTAGTTGGAATTGGCAACGTTGGTTACAAAGAACACATAACTTTAAATGGATTCCTAAAATTGTTAATATGTGTGCTTCTAACCTAACGGAACCCACAACTTCTTCAGGTTCCACCCTTACCATTGTACCATCGTCGTCTCTTTTATGTGATGCAGGTGGTGCAAATTGTTCTCTGGATTGTTGATAGCGGATGCTCCCGCCACATGACAGTCAATCTCAAACTGTTAAGAAACTTTGTCTCAAAGTTCATTGGTACTGTCAGATTCGGGAATGATCGTTTCGCTGAAATTATGGGATATGGGGACTATGTCAGTGGGAATATCGAAATTAGTCGTGTTTATTATGTTGAAGGCCTCGGTCACAATCTATTTTCAGTCGGTCAATTTTGTGATGGTGATCTGGAAGTTGCATTCAGGGAGAAAACATGCTTTGTTCGTGATCTACAAGGAAATGATCTCATGTCCGGCACACGTGGAAACAGTCTTTATACAATTTCAATGTCCGACATGACCGCTTCCTCTCCCATTTGTCTACTTTCAAAGGCTGAATCGACAAAATCCTGGTTATGGCACCAACGCATGTCACATCTCAACTTCAGAACTATGACTGATCTTGCTCGCCATAAACTAGTTGACGGTCTTCCAAGGTTCAGATATGCAAAAGATCACTTATGTCCCGCTTGTGAACAAGGAAAGAGCAAACGTGCACATCTAAGTTCTAAACCAGAACCAAGTACCGATCATGTTCTTCAACTTCTTCATATGGATTTATGTGGCCCAATGCGAGTACAAACGATTAATGGGAAACGATACATTCTTGTGATAGTCGATGACTTCTCCAAATGGACTTGGGTCTACTTTCTTCGAAGCAAAGATCAAGCTCCATCGATGATAATCACCTTTCTCACGAAAATTCAGGTTCAACTTCGCAACACAGTCAGAATTGTAAGAACAGATAATGGAACTGAATTCAAGAATCAAACTCTTCGTGCATACTTTGAGAAAGTTGGAATTGAACATCAAACATCAATTGCACGGACTCCCGAACAAAATGGAGTGGTCGAAAGACGCAACAGAACGTTAGTGGAAGCCGCACGAACGATGCTCATTAATGCTCAATTACCAGATTATCTTTGGGCAGAAGCCGTCTCTACCGCATGTTACACCCAAAATCGTTGTATGATCAATAAACGTCACAAAGTCACACCGTATGAAATTGTTCACAAACGAAAGCCTAACATACAACACTTTCATGTATTTGGATCTCTTTGTTATCCGAATAATGATCGTGATGATCTTGGAAAGCTTAAGGCAAAGGCTGACGTCGGTATCTTCATTGGATATTGTGAAAACTCCAAAGGTTTTAGAATCTACAACCGTCGTACTAGAGAGATTCAGGAGACTATCCATGCTAATTTCGATGAGCTCACAGAAATGGCTTCTGAGCAAAACAGCTTAGGACCCGCAACCAACCGTCTAAACTTTCCAGATTCTTCAGCTGAACCGTTGTCACTAACTCGTCGAGAATTGGAAACATTGTTTTCTCCTTTGTTCGATGATTCATTTGAGACACGTGCACCAGATGTATCCACTAGTTCCGCTGCTCAACCTGATAATATTCAAGTACCTGATACAACGGTTACTACAACTACAATAGTAACACCCGATGCACCCCCGACTGAATCACCAACAATAGAAGAACAAACCGCTTCCAACACCGACAACCCAACTGAAGATCTGAACCAACAACAAGTACCCGAACCTGCAAATTATGATCCAAATGCGTTCTTCAATCCGTTTGCTCCGACTCCGAACCTTTCTGATATTGCTGAGTCGTCAACACGCAACTTGGAACCAACTAATATGCAGCAGTTTCATAACCCTCACCCTTCAACACATCATTGGACTCGTGACCATCCAATTGTCAACATTATTGGTCATCCAACAGCTCCAGTTATGACTAGACAAAAACTTCACTCCGATGCCGAACATTGCATTTATGCTC
The DNA here is from genome assembly GCA_014162995.1 of Artemisia annua. Lineage (NCBI taxonomy): Eukaryota > Viridiplantae > Streptophyta > Magnoliopsida > Asterales > Asteraceae > Artemisia > Artemisia annua. The sequence continues at coordinate 28,353 of LBNU01006322.1, read as the reverse complement.
TAACAGTTAGTCATGAAGAACCGAAAAATATTAAAGAAGCTCTCACTTACGACAACTGGATTGAATCAATGCAAGAGGAATTCAACCAATTCAAACGTCTTGAAGTTTGGGAATTAGTTGAACGACCGGATGGATTTTATGTCATTGGGCTAAAATGGATTTGGAAAAACAAGTTGGACGCAGAAGGCAATGTTATTCGTAACAAATCACGTTTGGTAGCTAAAGGATATACTCAAGAGGAAGGAATTGACTTTGAGGAATCTTTTGCACCAGTGGCTAGACTCGAAGCTGTTCGAATATTTTTAGCATACGCTGCTCACAAAAACATGGTCGTTTATCAAATGGATGTGAAAACTGCATTTCTGAACGGTCAACTACGTGAGGAGGTATACGTTAGTCAGCCAGAGGGATTTGTCGACCCAGAGCACCCAAATCATGTCTACCGACTTAAGAAGGCTCTCTATGGTCTCAAACAAGCCCCCAGGGCGTGGTATGATAAACTTACTGCTTTCTTGCTTGCTAATTCTTTTACTAAAGGTTTACTAGATCCAACTTTGTTTATTCAAAAACACGGGGAAGATGTTTTAATTGTGCAAATATATGTCGATGACATTATTTTTGGCTCTACAAACAAAAAGTACTCAAACGCTTTTGCCAGATTAATGAAACAAAATTTTGAAATGTCAATGATGGGTGAACTTACGTTCTTTTTGGGACTACAAGTTCATCAGTCTCCCCGTGGAATTTTCCTAAATCAGTCCAAATACGCTCTTGAGATAATTAAGAAACATGGAATGACCAGTTGTGATACTTACAATACTCCTATGGCTAACACAACTAAGTTAGATGCGGATCCAAATGGGAAACCAGTTGACCCCACAAAGTACCGAAGTATTATTGGGTCACTGATGTATCTCACCGCTAGTAGACCGGATATTGTATTTGCTGTATTTATGTGCTCTCGCTATCAGTCCAGTCCTACTGAACGTCACCTCAATGAGGCTAAGAGAATCCTTCGATACGTAAAGGGAACCATTAACTTGGGGATCTGGTATCCGATAGATTCCGGTTTTGAACTAATAGCTTTTTCAGACGCTGATCATGCAGGGTGTATGGATACACGCAAAAGTACTTCTGGTGGTTTGCAGTTTCTTGAAGATAAACTCGTGTCTTGGCAATCAAAGAAGCAGGATTGCACCTCACTTTTGTCAACAGAAGCTGAATATGTTGCCATGTCTGCCTGTTGTGCACAAGTCATTTGGATGCGTACACAGCTAATGGACTACGGTTACTTATTCAACAAGATTCCAATGTATTGTGACTCGAAAAGTGCCATAGCAATCTCATGCAACACGGTTCTGCATTCAAAGTCTAAGCACATTGATCTCCGTTATCACTTCATCAAGGAGCATGTTGAAAAGGGTACAATAGAGTTATATTTTGTGGGTACTGAATACCAACTGGCAGATCTGTTCACAAAACCTTTAGCTCCCTCAAGGTTTACTGAGCTAGTTCACCGGATTGGTATGTGGTGTTTGACTCCAGATGATCTAAAATCTTTTCTTGAAAACAATTAACTGAGTCAAATACCAAAAACATTTTTGTAAATATTTTACAAAAACAAAAATACAAAATCAAAAAATCTTCAAAAATACCAAAAAGATTTTACATTTCTTTAGTTTTTGTTTTTTATGTTTATTCAAATGCATGTACACAATCTTCGTCAACACTTTGGTTTATCAAAAATTTCAATATTTTCATACCAAGTGTTGAGGGGGAGAAAATGTTCTTCAAAATTGAAAAATCTTGTTCAAACATGTGTACTTGCATATTTCTAGTAGTTATGATGTTATCTAATATTGGTGGAACGTCAAAGGTTATCTCTCGTATCATTTCTTTTACCTTTTTCTCTTCTTTTTAGCTTAGTATGTCGTTACCATTAACAGTCGTTATCTTAAACCGTTAAATAGAATGTTTTAGGACTTGTTAATTGGTTATCATGTAGTCTAGGGACCAAATTTGCCAAAAAGTCAAAAAGTTTCAAAAAACTTAACAAAAAGCAAACACCCCCCGTTTTTATCACTTCACCAAAATTCAAAAACAAACACTACACTTCTAATCTCACGGCTCAAATTCGTATCACTAATCCGTGTTCTTGATCTTCAAACCGTAAGTTTCTACATGATCTTTGGCTCATTTTAACAAATGGTTTTTAACCAATTGAGTTATTGATGGCTAGATTTCTCAAAATTATGATTCGTAGGACTAGGGTTCTCGAAAATTTTGATTCATATGTGATAATGTGTTTTAGGTTAAGAAATCATAGGGCTTTTGTTACCAAACGATATCTAATCATGTCCCTAACACTTAATCACAACAGTTAACACGTTTGGATTAATTTCGAAAACTAGGGTTTATGTCGAATTGGGTTTTTTGAGATTGAATGTTGTTTACTTGAATATTTTTGGTGGGATATGTTTGTTTGTAAGATCGAAACATGCTTATGCTTATTAATTGTTCTAATCATTCAGTTTGCAAGATCTAGAAAATTAGGGTTCTTCGTTGGAATTGGGTTTTTTCATTATGTTGTTATTGAATCTAATTAAACTGCCTAAATGTGTTCCTACAAGTGTTAATTGATGTGTTGCATTGTCATTAGACCATGATTATTCGTTATACATGTTCTAGATAAATTTAGGGTTCTTGAATCTTTTGAAATCTTTTGTGAAAGTATATGATGAGCTTCTAACTGTTGTTTTACATTCTATTCATCAGGTTTCACTCAAAGATTCAACAAATTCTTCAAAAACGTATGTCTACGAAAGAATTCGAAAATTCTTGTATAAGAATTTTTTGAGAAAAAATTTTCGAGATCTTTTCTCAAAGATTTTATCGAGATCTTTCTAAATGTTTTCGAGATCTTTTCATAACTGTAGTTATCGAGAAAATTTCAAAAACTTTCGAAATCTCTCAATAAAAATTTTCGAGAAAAATTTTCGAAATCCCTAATTTATCGAAATCTTTACATAACCAAAAGTTTCGAGATTTTTTCATGATAAAAGTTTCGAGACCTTTTTCCAGGCCATGTTTTCGAGAAACTCAGCTAAAGAGTTTTCGAGAACTTTTGATCATCAAACGTTTCGAGATCTTTCTTAGGAAATTTTTCGAGATCTTTCTTGGATAAAAGTTTTCGAGATTTTCATTAGTGATAGTTTTAGAGAACATCGTTTGTAATATCTTCGAGATCATGTGTAACATATTTTTGAGAATTCAAATGAATGTAACTTTTCGAAAACATGTATTTTGAATGAATCCTCATGTATGAGTGTGATGTAATAAGGGTTATTATCTTGTGAATGTGATGTATTACCATTAGATGTTTGTGCTTTAAATGATTAATTACTTAGTCTACTAAGTAACATGTTAATTGATAATGCCATCACTAATCTCATAGTAATAACTAGACCAGAAATGCATCATATATTATGTACATCTTTGAATATCAAACGTGGACTCGGACTAATGACTAACAAATCTGAATGTTTGATTTCTTGACATGACACTTTCAGTACAGAATGGCTCAACACAATGAATCTATCCCACAACAACAAACTCTACCACTGCTTGCACTTGGTGAAATTCTCCCTGCAGACTACAACGTCATCATTGACCAAAACAACCTTCGCATTGACTTCAACAAACTCAGTATTCCAGAAGACACATGCAAGATTGTCAAGGACATACTACTGGCTCATCCCTACAAACCCATGCTTACAAAGTCTACATCAGTACCGACTTTCTACATTCATCAGTTCTGGTACACTGCTAAGGCTAACTTGGACGACAAATCATTTACTGTCGAGCTGGATCGACAAAAATACACAGTAGATCTTGAGGTTCTTCGTGAAGTTCTTATGTTACCAACTCCCAAAGAATTTCATCCGATGTTGACCGAACTGGAAATCCTTGACTATTTCATTGATCTTGGATACGATATTCCTGATAATGAATCACTCACAAGACTTTCAAAGTTCAATGTCAAATATCTACCACAACCATGGAGAACTTTCTACATGCTGATTGTCAGATCTATTGCTGGCAGAAGGAGTGGTCATGAGCATCCAAAGTTGGAACACATGCAAGTATTCTGGGGAATGATGACCATGAAACCTATTGACTTTGTTGCACCAATAATGAGTGACATTATCCATCACATTCAGACTGATCGTGACAGGACCGTGATTCCGTTCATTAGGTTCACAAAATTGCTCATCGAATACTTCTGTGAGAAAACCCCTGACTATATCAAGAGGATGCACGACAGGACTGAACCAAAGGACATATTCAACAAAGATCCCAGGATTTCCTTCGTCAAATCCATCAGATTCATTCCAAGGACAAAAGGAATGAGAATCCAAGACCATTTCTTGGATGATGAAATCAGAAAGACTCAGAACTACAAGATTTATGAGAAAGCATTCAAGGCTGGAAGAGTTGGTTACACTGAGAAAGAAGAAGAACTAGCTTCAATCGTTCAAACCCGAAACAGGAGGGGTGGCAAGTCTGGAAGCACTAGCAGCACCACAACTTCCCTACAATTTAAGACTGCCCAAAAGCCACCCACTAGACCAAGAAGGAAAACTGCTCCAAAGCAGATTCCACAAGATGAACCGTCAGCTTCATCATCTGAAACGGAAACCGACTCTGAGTTCGGCTCTAAATCATATGACGAAGAAGATTATGAAAGAAGGTCAAAGGCTCAGGATGACAAAGAAGATGAAGAAGAGGAATTTCCAGGGCTTGAACTGACAAAACAAATAAGCAAGGAAACTGCCGAGCAAGAACAAAGAAGAGGTACGGGTATTACCATAAATGAACCGAGTGGTGCTATTCGTGATGAAGAAGCAGAAGATGAACCATCTGCAGAGCCACTGGTTGACAAACGAAAACTCAAGAGTATCGTTGTCGACACCAGGGCTGAAAAGAAGCAGGAAGAGAAAGAATTCAGGGCAGCTGTACTACTTAATCTCCAACATCCACAACCTCATCAAACACCGGTTAATCTTCAAGGGCATGAGGCTGGCTCTAGTAGCACTGTAGTTCCTCAGACCGAAACTGAACGACGTGACCCTGAAGGGAACATCATCATGGAAGAAGCTACAGAGGAAGATGCTGAGCAAAAGCAGACAGAGTACATCACACCTGAATTCGTTGCTCAAGTTCAGAGAGATGAGGAAATCAAGAGGAAAGCTAAAGAGGAGACAGATAGATTGCTTCGTGGACTCGATCAAGACGAAGAATTATTTGACACTGATCAACTCATCAACACTCCTCCGCACTCATCTTCACAGAATCCCCCGATTCCATCAGGCACACCTCCAAGGGATCCCTCACCTCCTCCATCAGAACCAGAGCATGAATCATCTTCACCATCATCATCACATCACTCTTCACCACCACCAACAAAGAAACCATCCAAACGCAAATCAATCAAGAAACAGAAGGGAGGCAAAGCATCTTTGACAGCATCAAAACGGATCAAGAAAGCTTTTGATTTGGTAAGGAAGAAAAGGAAGGAGACACAACATCAAGCTGGAGACCTTAATGACCAAGTCCAACTGCTCTCCAAACAGGTCAAAACTTTGACTTCACAAGTCAAAGATCTCCAGGAAGCAAATGCACTTATCGACAAGCTTATGTATGCCGACATGGGTGGGATGATCAAGGAATACACCACCGAATATCTTCATGATAATCTTGCTGCAATTGCTACACCAGCTGTGTCTGAACTTATAGAGCCGATTCGTACAAAGCTGAACTCCAGGATCAAACACAACATCGAGCGTATGCTTGAGTCTACTCCTTTCTACCTTCGCACCGACAGGGCTCCTCCGTCTCCAGATGAACTCTCAACAGAACAACTTCAAGCCCTGTTAGTTGCAAAACTAAGGAATAAGGAGGACAAAACTCCTTAAGAGTCAACAATGTTCGAGGCACTTCAAACTATTGCCTCGAAAGAATCATGCAAGGAAGCAGCTGGCAAGCACAAACGACCAAGGAAAGATGATGATCCTGATTCTGATCCTAAAAGCAAGAAGTCAAAGAAATCAGAAGGACCATCTTCATCTCAACAGCCGCACAAGACTTCCAAGGCTCCTCCTTCCAAACAACAAGCTCCAGCATCCGGCTCAGGTCCGACACAATCAGAAGAAAAAGTTATGTTTCAACCGGCCGAAACTCAGGAAGAACCAGAATCAGCAATTCCCGAATAAGAAATTCCTGAATTTCAAGCTGGTCCATCATCTACAACTAAGACTAAAGAGAAGAAGCAGTCTTTAAAGTCAAAGAAAAAGAAGCAAAAGACTACTCACTTCTCATGGCTAGATGTGGACGAAGCTCCAAATTCTGATAGGTTGACCGAGATGGTCAAAGCACAACCATCACTTGAGACCGAAGAACCAATGCCTGGAAATACTTTGCAGATGACTCAGAGTATTATGTCGGGTCTTCAAGTTGAACGGTTGTCAAAAGCAGAACTGAGAAGGATCAACCGTGAAGCTGTAGACTTTCTAAATAAAAGGTCAGGGAATAAAGTCGAACTTGATTACCATATGGAGAACATAGCCTGCACATTATCCGGCTCGTTCGACTGGCTCAACCCTGAATCAAATGTCAACACAGAAAAGAAGACACCTTACTTCACAGATTGGACAAAACCGTTGCCTTTACTAGGCTTTCCAGATAGACCCAAGATCCCTTACACACGCTTCTTCAACAACGACTTCCGATTCTCCAACACACTCATGAAACTTCAAAGGAACGATATGCATCTTCACTGACACTTTCAATTCCAGCAGCCCGATACGAATTACCTGACATTGAAGAGTCCGCACCAATCTACTGCAAATCAGTTGTCACATACAATAGAGAAGCTCTTCTCGGTATTCAACACTGGCCGGAAAAACGAAAGCTTGGCTATACCCACAGACTACATCTCAAGTCCAGTGAAAATGTGAAGCAACCGCTTCGTATCGTTGCCATAATGGAGATCGTGGAAGAGAAAAGATTCAACTACGCTTTCATGAAGGAAATCGTCGTCAAGAGACTAGACGAGAAGAAGTACAAGTTTTGTGAAGCAGACTTCCCAGATTTGAACCTGAATGACATTGAAGACATGTATTTGGAGAAGGTTCAAGGAAAAATGCTTAACTTCCCAAGGGAAACTCAATACAACTTCATCGCGTCTCTACTACTCTACATCAGATGGGTTATAGTTCAAGAAAGGGTGGAAGATCTTCAACTAGGCATGGAGAGTTATCAGAACACCATCAACCTCACCAAACCACAGCTCATATTTCCAGGAATTCTAGAGTTATCCAAGTATACTCTCGTGCAACAACCATCGTTCGGAATCATCTACCTCAATAAGAAGAATAAACTTTGTCTTATGTGGTTCGATGAAATTCCGAAGTTTTATGACGATACACTTCAAAGAGTTCGTGATGGGTTGGCAGAAAGGTTGGATGATGAGAAGAAGAGGTTAAAAGAGGGTCAAGAAACAAGGTGGAAAGCAAATGGACGCAGAATGATACGCAACTGTTTCCATACCATTGAAGAAAGGTTTTACCGTCACCAACAGATCAGAAGGCTGGAAAGCTACATTGTTATTCGTCCTTCATTTCTGGTCTTGACATTTAGACGACCAGATCCACAGTTCACAGACTTTGATGCATAGTCGAATGATGAACTTCAGCTTACATTCTTCCGGTACTAAAATTTCAATATTTTCATTTATTTGAATTGATTTGTAATTATTAAGGCTTGTGCACACATAACAGTGTACAACCCGCACTTTGTACTTAAAGGACCCTGTGGTACGCATCAATGCCACAATCCTAATATAAGGAGCGAAAGCTTCTTACTTTTGAGTAGAATTTACAAACTTTTCATGATTTCTACAATTCTGCTCAAAAGACAAGTATTACACCTCAATAAGTAATCACTTGTTGAGGGGGAGTACTTGATTTCAAACATCGTTCTTAAATCTTAAAGTCTTGTTGATTTCTCCTCATAAGACTCAAAAAAGGCATATTTTAATCAAAACGTTTACAAAAACAACATTTGATATGCTATTTTTGAGGGGGGGAAGAAGAAAAGTGATTAAAATATGATGTCAAAAGTCTTATCTTGTGCGAGCTCGACTCAGAATTGACCCACGAATTGACGAAACAACAAATGTTAGTATTCGAAAGGATTTATCCGAGTAGAAAGTACCATTTCAAGAAACTCTTTCTAGATGTTCACTTTGACGGGTCTAACTTCCTTTTAGGAATGTTAACAACTTCAAGTTAGTTATTAGGGCTAGTTATCACCTAAAAACTGATAATGCATCCCTTTAACTAAGTAACGTAAACGTGTCCCTCGGGTATATGTCTATTAAGAGTGGATCAATTCAAAAAGTGCCAACTCTTCCCGCATATGCAACTTTCTGAAAACATTCATAAGCATATGTGTAGGGGGAGTCTCTTATAAGAAATCCAAAACCTCAAAGTGTTAACAAAAAGTTTTATACTCATAAACACTTTGAGAGATTTCAATGATTTGGTTTAAAGGCATCAATAGGATAGTAATGGAGTTACAAGGTGACTAAGGATAGGAAAAACCGTCCTATAATCCGCCTAAACCGGAGGGATCTACCCAAGGACATCACCAATAGTTAGAAATTAGAAGTCCTTAGGTATGATATAACAAAAGGAGAAAAGAATGAAAGGGGAAAGAAGGGGTTGAAGAATTAAAAGGAAAATGAATGAAAAGGGTGAAAAGAAATAGCCCTCCATTTTATCAACCATAGGTCAGACACCGGGTTTAATTCATATGCTACTGGATGTTGCTAAGGCGACACCGGTATTGAAGATAAAGACGTCATGGACCCAGTGACGCAATGCACCTAAACCTTCTTAGCCACTCAGGCATCTCTCAAAAGATGTTTGTTTCATTCTCACGGGGAACCAGTGTAATCTATCGATCGTCTATTAGAGATGGTTTATTGAAACAGGAGGCCCTCTGCTCCATGCCTCTGCATAGGAAACCAAATGTGCACTTATCGAGTCTAGAGCCACGAGATAACATAAAAGATCTCTTAGGAACACAAAATACTTCTACACTAAGTGTCTTGCATCATTGGACACTAAGTGTAAATTATCGAGTCCTTCGCAGATCTTAGCAATCTGCCTTGAACGTTTATGAGGGATTTACTTATGTACTTCTCGAATGATTGAACGGAAATCCTGCCAGGGTCAACATCAAACAGCCCTGACAGCAGGTCACTTCGGTGATTCCTTGTGGATTACGCTTAGTGTGTTCGATGGTTTCAAACGGTCTACAGTCGTGGGGTGATCTCCAGCGACTCACCTAATCGTGGGTGTGCGTATGCATGTCTCTGTAAGCCCTCTAGGGGGTATCCGATTAGGAACAGCCTTGGTAAGGATTAGAAGGAGTCTTCACACTATGCTGTTGACAAATTCTAATTCCAAACCTGTAAGTACCGGATGTTTTATTGCTAACTGTCTCAATGCAGGTACAACCACCACCCTGAACACCAGCTTCCACATGCTCATACTTACATCTCAACAACTATGAAAGATCGAAGCAACACAAAAGTCAAAGATAGATTCCATGCCAAAAGAATCTACAAAGTATTAAAGAATAACGATCTAAAGCAAAGCAATGTCTAAAGAAGAATTCTACGTCAAAACTAAGAATCTTCATCAATAAAAAGAGAGCTACTCACGAATGAAAGTTTCAAACGTCAAAGATGTATGAGCATGTCGGAAAGATGCAGACCCACTGGAGTCTAAGAAAGTGACGAATGGCAGACTACCACATCATGTGATCACTATCTCATCAGCAAAGATAAAGAACAAAGAGCGATGAATCATTTCTACTAATCATCATTTTTGAAGACGTCTAAAGCTATGAAAGTTAACAACTAAAGTCCAAAGACAAAGACGTCAAGCAACCTCAAATGACCGTGACGAACATCACTCCTTCATAACCGATCCTTAGGGGGAGATTGTTAGGACCTAAGTTTATCAACATTTAATCAAGTCTCGGTTATTTCAGTATTTGTAATAGTTTGCTAGAATATTTAACTTATCATGTAAACGTGTAAAGTCCATTACACATCCAATGGGCCTTAAGCCCACACGTTTAAGAAAGGAAGGAATAGGGAAGTGTTGCCCTATCTCCTCTCCTATAAATAGGACACTCATGTAATCCTATTTGTTGTTGGTTATTTCATTTACATAAGGAAACTCTTGCACTTTTATTCTTCATACTTGATCTAATCAACCAAACTCTATTTCTCATCTTATTTCTATCAAATCAATACGTGTGTTTACAATATGGTGAGCTAACACTTTTTGATATAATATTATTGGTGAAGATTACTTGGTCCTATCATTAGCCTATTCGAGTTAAGGAATTGAGCAATTGCGAGTATCGTGGTCATGGATTCGATCATGTATTCGTGATTTTGTCGCCTTTTCTGGAATATGAGATCGATAGAGATTAAAAAGGATGATCAACCCTTAACCAACTAACCCATTTTACCGCTTTATACTTGTTACTCCTTGGCTTTAGTGGGGGAGACGCGTATACTTGTCAAGCTTATGATAGAATATTCGTCACAACTAGCAACTAAACGATTTAGAATTGTTTTATATCGAAAAATTATTTTGTTTCTACTTCGTTAAGTGGTTGGTTTTGTGATTATGATAAAACGAATACGTGCTTAACTATTAAAAACAAATCCTAATACCTTTTAGGATACATTTTCATAAGATTAAATCTAAGGTTTACTTGGGGACAAGTAAAGTTCAAGTGGGGGGATATTTGATGAACTCAAATAAGTACATTTTATTATCATCATTTATCCTATTTAATTAACTTGTTTTACTTTATTATGTATGAGAATAGGTGCTTTAATGTTTACTTTAGTGATTCTCAGGTAAAAACAGGTAAAAGGTGAAACTTGGCGATTTTGGACTAATTACGGAGCAAAATGAGCAAGATGTCAAAAGTCTACTGAAACCAAGAAGATGCGCCGTATCTAACTCAACAGATACGCCGCAATATCATACTTAGACGAATTCGAAGACCATTGCCTGACTTTGAAGAATGCGCCGCATGGAATTCTACCATGCGCCGCATATGAAACTCTGGTCAAAGAAGAAGATCAAGCTCGTTCTACTCCAGATACGCCGCATCACACAATTGACATACGGCGTATCACTATCAAGACTTCACCAGAAACAATCCAAGACAACTGAAGGACATGCGCCGCATAAAGATTCAAGTTACGCCGCATCTAATGGCAGTGTACGAGTATTCCAGAATATAATAAGCTTGGACCCCACGCGAAGTTAAGTCAATGCGCCGCATCTGCTCATTACATGCACCGCATCGAACCCTCAGACAGAAACTATAAATACCCAAAGACCTAGACGAATTTTGTGTGCACCATAACCCTATGGAGTCGAATTCAGACGAACAAGCAACACAAGACACACCCCAAACGAAGATCTTAGAGCTGTAAGAAGGTCCTGCATGTATTCAATTCATTAAGTAGATTTGTTTTATTGTAATAATAAGCTTTAATTCATCAGGATTGATGGCCGGTAGTTTGTGAATACGCAAAATCAAATGCCCGCCTTAAAATTGCTTTCCCATCAATTAAAGTTTATATGTTTGATGTCTTTGGTGAATTTATATTAGTGCATTGATTACCTCTGTGTCTAGCTGAGCACTGCTTGGGCCGCCATACCCCTTCCTCGCCTATTTAATCCGATGTCTTTAGTTAAGTAGGATATTCATAAGTAATCATTAAGGGTTTACTCGCCGATATAAGGAAACCAACGAGTACGGGCTTAATTACATACACTTCATATAAAACTAGAAATAAAACAAGTGACAAGCTGCTTAATTATCAGGACAGGTCTTCTTATTGTCTCTATTATCTATCTGTGTACGTGTATGCTATTCGCTGATTTGTTCTCATTAGTTTTTACTGTTTAATTAAATAACCAAACTGTGCCAGTCTATCAGGCTGAACCCCTTTCCTTAGATTAGACTGTAAAGCTAACTTAGATATTAAAATACTGATTAGGATAACTAGATAATACATTCCACTCTTAGTGATCGACACTCTGCTTACCATTATATACAAACTGACCGGGTACACTGCTCGTTAAGTGTGTGTGTTATTGATAAGTCGGCTAAATATAAATGTAAAACTTGAATAGGCATTATCACTGCTAAACCGCAACGACACATCACGCGCATCATTCGCCTAGCCGATTTGGGTTCTAGTATCAACCTTATGCCAAAATCCGTGTGGAAGAAATTGTCTCTTCCCGAACTTACTCCCACTTGCATGACCCTCGAGCTTGCGGATCGATCCATTACTCGTCCCATTGGAATAGCCGAGGATGTCTTCGTCAAGATGGGGAAGTTCCATTTGCCTGCCGATTTTGTGATTGTCGATTTTGATGCCGATCCACGGGTTCCTCTCATTCTTGGGAGAGGTTTCCTAAGGACGGGCCGTGCTTTGATTGATATATACGATGAAGAAATTACCTTGCGCATTGGTAATGAAGCCGTTACATTTAATCTTGACCAAACTTCAAGATACTCCTCCAACGATGATTGCAAGTCCATTAACCGAATTGATATTATTGATGAAATTTCAGAGGAGTATTCTCAAGAACTTCTCGGTTTTTCTCATGATGCTTCGAGTGGCAATCTCACTCCTTGTTCTCAACCTATTGTTTCTGATTCTTCCCCGTCCCTCACTCCGTTTGAGGGAGGTGATTTCTTTTTGGAAGAAGTCGATGATTTTCTTGCTATTGATACATCATCTTCACCGGAAGTTGATGATTCTTATCTCGTTCCGGAGGGAGACATTCTTTTGCTTGAAAAACTTTTGAATGAAGATCCGTCTCCATCTCTCCCTCCAAAGGACCTTTACGTTGAAGAAGTTAAAGAAGTTAAGCCGTCTAACGAAAATCATCTTGAGCCCGAGCTCAAGGATTTACCTCCTCATCTTGAGTACGCTTTCTTGGAAGGAATCGACAAATTTCCTGTTATCATCTCAAAACACCTTCAAGATGAGGAGAAGAACCGTCTCATAGATGTGCTTAAGAAGCACAAGAGTACCATAACTTGGCAAATTTCCGACATCAAGGGCATAGACCCTCGATTTTGCACTCATAAGATTTTGCTCAAAGATGATTTTAAGCCTTCCGTCCAACAACAAAGACGGGTTAACCCAAAAATTCATGAAGTGATTAAGAAGGAAGTTATCAAACTCCTCGACACTGGGATGATTTACCCCATTTCTGATAGCTCGTTATCCCGGTCCATTGTGTTCCGAAGAAAGGTGGTATTACCATTGTGACAAATGAAGATAATGAGCATATTCCCACACGACTCGTCACGGCATGGAGAGTGTGTATCGACTATAAGAAGCTTAATGATGCGACTCGTAAGGATCATTTCCCACTTCCTTTCATGGATCAAATTCTAGAACGTCTAGCGGAAATGAGTTCTATTGCTTTTTAGATGGATTCTCCGGTTACTTTCAGATTCCGATCGATCCCTAGGATCAAGAAAAAACCACTTTTGCTTGCCCGTATGGGACGTTTGCTTATTGACGTATGCCCTTTAGCTTATGTAATGCTCCAGGCACGTTCCAAAGGTGCATGATGGCCATTTTCCATGACATGATCGAAAAGACTATGGAAGTATTCATGGATGACTTCTCGGTCTATGGAAGTTCTTTTACCACTTNGGACGTTTGCTTATTGACGTATGCCCTTTAGCTTATGTAATGCTCCAGGCACGTTCCAAAGGTGCATGATGGCCATTTTCCATGACATGATCGAAAAGACTATGGAAGTATTCATGGATGACTTCTCGGTCTATGGAAGTTCTTTTACCACTTGCCTCTCCCATTTAGAGAAAATACTAAAACGGTGTGAAGACACTAAGTTGGTTCCCAATTGGGAGAAATGTCATTTCATGGTTAAAGAGGGTATTGTCCTCGGCCATAAGATTTCCAAAGCCGAGATTGAGGTCGATAGAGCCAAAGTCGATGTGATCTCAAAATTACCTCATCCCACGACCGTTAAGGGAATCTGAAGTTTCCTCGGTTATGCCGGCTTTTATCGACGTTTTATACAAGACTTTTCTAAGATAGCACGACCTTTGACCCATTTGTTAGAAAAAGATGCCCCGTTTATCTTCTCAAAATGAATGCATCGAAGCATTTAATATTCTTAAAAAGAAGTTAACGGAAGCTCCGATATTAGTTGCCCCCGATTGGGACTTGCCTTTTGAGCTTATGTGACATGCTAGCGATTATGCTATCGGGGCGGTCTTGGGGCAACGAAAGACCAAATATTTTCAACCGATACACTATGCGAGCAAGACGATGAATGACGCTCAATCTCATTATACGACTACTAAGAAAGAGATGTTAGCCGTTGTTTATGCCTTTGAAAAGTTTAGACCTTATCTCGTCTTGAAAAAAACCATAGTGTATACGGACCACTCGGCCTTAAAATACCTTATGACTAAGCAAGATGCTAAACCAAGCTGCTTCAGTGGGTTCTCCTTCTTCAAGAATTCAATGTCGAAATTCGAGACAAGAAAGGAGCGGAGAACCTAGCCGCCGACCATTTATCAAGACTTGAGAATCCCCATCAAAGCGTCCTCGAGAAAAAGGAAATTAACGAGTCATTTCCTCTCGAGAAACTTGGGAGTTTACCATGTGGGAAACTTTATTAGGAAAGGGATGTTGTCCCAACAAAAGAAGAAATTCTTTAAGGACGTTAAGCATTATTACTGGGACGACCACTATTTGTTTAGAGTTTGTGCGGACCAAGTTATCCGGCGGTGCGTTCACGGCAAGGAAGCCGATGAAATTCTTATGGCATGCCACAATGGACCCACGGTGGGACATCATGGTGCCAATTTCACCGCTAAGAAAGCGTTTGATTTTGGCTTCTGTTGGCCGACGATATNCATTATTACTGGGACGACCACTATTTGTTTAGAGTTTGTGCGGACCAAGTTATCCGGCGGTGCGTTCACGGCAAGGAAGCCGATGAAATTCTTATGGCATGCCACAATGGACCCACGGTGGGACATCATGGTGCCAATTTCACCGCTAAGAAAGCGTTTGATTTTGGCTTCTGTTGGCCGACGATATACCGAGATGCACAAGACTTTGGGAAGTCATGTGACTCGTGCCAACATCAAGGAAAAATCTCTTAAAAGGATGAAATGCCACAAAACGCTATTCAAGTTTGTGAGATCTTTGACGTATGGGGTATTGATTTCATGGGACCATTCCCGTCTTCTCGTGGGAATAAGTATTTACTTGTGGCCGTCGATTACTTGTCAAAATGGGTTGAAGCGAAGGCGCTCCCCACCAATGACGCCCGAGTTGTGGTTAAGTTTTTGAAAAGTCTATTTGCCCGATTTGGTACACCTCGTGCTATCATAAGTGATCGTGGTACTCATTTTTGTAATGACCAATTTGCCAAAGTTATGCATAAGAATGGAGTTACCCACCGTCTTAGTACCGCGTATCATCCGCAAACGAGCGGTCAAGTTGAGGTGTCCAATCGTGGTCTTAAGAGGATCTTAGAACGGACCATAGGTGACCTCATAGGCCGATAAACTAGATGATGCTTTATGGGCTTTCCGCACCGCTTACAAAACACCCATTGGGTGCACTCCATACAAGTTGGTGTACGGAAAGGCTTGTCACATGCCCATTGAGTTAGAGCACAAGGACCACTGGGCCTTAAAATATGCTAATTTTGACCTTAAGATCACGGGTGATCACCGTAAAGTTCAATTGAATGAATTGACCGAACTTCGTGATCAAGCTTATGAGAATTCTTTAATCTACAAAGAGAAGACAAAGAGGATTCATGACGCTAAGATCAAAGACCGCGTTTTCAACGTTGGTAATCGAGTCCTTCTTTTCAACTCTCGATTGAAGATTTTCTCGGGCAAACTCAAAACCCGTTGGTCGGGACCTTACACCGTCACCCGCGTTTTCCCTTATGGCACCATCGAGTTAGCTCAACCCGATGGTCCAAAATTTAAGGTGAACAGTCATAGACTTAAGCATTACTTCAGAGGGGACATACCACCCATGGTTGTCCCGGATCTCCAAACTTTCCCCAAGGACGATTGAATTCGGGAATCGAGTCAAGCTACGTAACTCGGTAAATAAAAACAAAGCGCTTTGTGGGAGGCACCCCATGCTTATCCATCTATCTTTTTGTTGGGTCACTGAATTCCCAAACTCCCTTAAACTAGGATTTGAACATAAAATAACCTAAGTGTTTAACATCCATAAACATAATCAAGTCACTGAATGAACAGTCATTCAGTGAGTCATCTTCAAGATGCTCAGGACGAACCTAAGAAGAAAGGTTCTCCATTCAGTGAGGCGGACTCTTAGTGAGTGGCACCTAAGCCAAAGAAAAAGGTGATGGATTCAGTGAGTGATGACAATAACTCACTGAATCCCAAGTTTCTCCTCACTGAAGAAACAAATGGTTTATGACTGAAGATAAAGACATGAAGCCTGAAGAATGGGTGGGACAAGGCGGGAAACGTTTGAAGTTGCAAAAGAGTGTCAGTATCCTCCCAAAGTCAAACTTTCCCTAGATGGTTAAGGTTCAGGATGGTGTCATATCTGAACCTCAGAAAGGACTATTGTCCTATGCCCAAAATAGACCTATGTAACAGAGACAAAAATACGTAAGTATTTTGTCTCAAGATGTAATCTTTGTCTTTATCATAACAGTTGTAATATACTTGTGTATAAATAGCAGTCATAAGGAAGAGTAAAGGTTGCGGAGTTTGTGCACTTAATGCTTAGACATTCACAAACCAATCTTTACTCTCTCCAAATAGCAACAGATCCTAAGATAGTTTAGCAGATCCATGTGTTGCTACTTAAGCTTAGCTTAAGTTTAGTGAGGAGTAACATACAACACACTTGTCATTTCAATCCCAAGTGTTCATTCCACGAACACTTGGGTATAATTCTTTGATTGATTTCTAATAAGAATTAAACGTTAAAAAATATCTTGTCTTTTACTTTGCGTTTTATTCAAATGTCTTTCAAAGTATTTCTTTACATTACTTTGCGTTTTATTCAAATGTCTTTGTAGTTAGTTTAATCGTGTAAACGGGACCAAGAAGTGGCATCAGAGCCTCTGGTTTATAAAAATTTCAAAAACAACAGAGTGCTCAAAAGTTTTTAAAATCAAGATCCTACCATGGCTGATAGTGATGTACCCCAACTAGTCGATAAAAAGGGAGGAAGCTATATTGCTACTGCTCCCTGACTTGAAGTTGGAAAATTTAATAAGTGAAAAAAGCGCATGCTTTGCTACTTAACTGGGATGGAACCTTATTACATCACACTGATTAATGAAGGTCCATACGTCCCTAAAAGTGCAAATGGTTTACTTAAACCTGAAGCTCAGTGGACCCCTGATGAGAGGAGGGTGGTCAATCAAGACCAACGCCTGAAAAGCATCATTATATCTTGTCTCCCTGACGATATAATGGAATCAGTCATCAACTGTCCAACTGCAAAGCAAACTTGGACTGACTTGGTTCATAGCTATGAAGGTCCCTCAGATACCAAGGAAAACAGGATCATGGACCTGAAACTTGAGTATAACACTTTCAGGGCCAAAGACTCTGAAAGTCTCTCAAAGACCTATATCCGTTACAAAGCCCTTCTAAATGAGCTGACCAATGATGGTGTCACCCTGTCTAAGCATGAAATCAATGTTGGCTTTGTCAATTGTCTCCCTGAGAAGTGGTTAAACTTCTCTCAGGGTCTAAGAAATGCCAACCACCTTCAAAATCTTGAGCTTCCTGAGATCTATGGTAAATTTCTCTATGAGGATAACCTAATCTCTAGGAGATATCCTAAGGCTCAAGACATCAAAAAGACCCTGACCAATTCACCCATATCCATTGCCTTCTATTCTAATGGTATTGTGCAGGATTACCAAGAAAACTCTAATGATGAGGCTGATGAGAGAAGCAGTGAGGAGTACCTAAATGATTTACAAATTGAATTTCAAGAAAGGGCACTCCTTGCAAACTCAAAACGTTTTATCAGTAGAAACAAAACTTTTTAAAAGGCAAAAGCAAACGAAAACACTGAATGTTTCAAATGTGGCAAAAGAGGTCACTTTGCAAAAGACTAGTTTTCAAAAACAACCTCCGAACCCTCATATCAGTTTTCAGGAAACAACTCCTCAGGAACTAAATTTCAACCAAAAATGTTTCAGTCACCTCAATACTTTCAAAACAAAACTGAGAATAGTTCTCAGAAAGACTTTGAAGCAAAATACAGAAAGGCAAAAGCTAAGCTTGCTCTTCTTGAGGCTGCTCCCTCAAGTTCTCAGTCTCCTCAAGCCCCCAAACCTGTTCAGGCTAAAAACAAAAGGCTGGTCGCTGAAACTTTTGACTGGGATGAGGAAGATATATCCTCAGAAGATGAAGAGGTTCATGTCAGTGCACTGATGGCACTCTCTGATGACAACAAGCTAGCAGTGGGCAAGAATCACGCCAGAAATGGTGAATGGGTCAACATCACAATGAGAAAGGTAAATATCTTACTCTCTATGGATGATGATTCTGATTGGAAATCTTATTTAAATTATATCAATGTTCATCTTAAGTACGTTGAAGAGCAGAGACTGAATTTGTTTTCTAAGTATAACAAACTTGTTTTTGAATTAAATATGTGTAGAGATGAACTTCTTGCCTTAAAATAAGCTAAACTTGAAAATGTCACACTTCAAATTCAAAACTCTGAATTAGTAAAACAAAACCATGCTCTTCAAGATGAACTTAAGAAAGAGAAGGATGTCATTGAAAGCTGGACAAAGAAAACCCCTAGAGTCTATGACTCAGTCAGTCTCATTCCTAGTACCAAAAGGAAGGCAATAGGAGAGGATCAACTCACTGAATCATCTAGTGAGACCCTCAGTGAGAAAATGTTCTTGCCAGTTGGCACACCTTTTGAGAAAGAGATGCATCCTAAGTCAAAAGACTGGATTGAAAGATTCAATCCTGATGGCAAAATGCCAAACTTTGACACTGGAAAGATCTTGATGCCTGAAAGTCAGGCCATTAAGGAGTTACTTGAAGTCACTGACAAACCCAGCAGTGCTGAGGATGTCACTGAATCTGAATCAGTACCCCAAACTCCTTTATCACCATTGGAAGTCCTTTAGGGAGCTGAACTATGTTCTGATATAGGACCTTGATGTGTGCTATTTTACACATACTTTTGACCTTAGTTTAAGTGATTTATAGACCAAAAACTAACGTGAAACGCCAAAGATATCTTGTTTTTGTGTTTGTGATCGTGCAGGGACGGATATTGCATAAATTGCATGAAAATCAACCTAAAAGCCTGACACAAACACAAGATGTGGAAAAGTGTCACAAAGCCGAGTCAATGATGAAATCTACTCAAGGAAAGCCCGTGATGATGAATTTATTTCTTGAAGGCTCAAAAATACGAAAGAAACGCTTAATCAAAGTTGAAAGATATTCATGATAAGAAGCTTTTCAAGATTGAGCTAGTGAACGTTTTTACATCTTTGAAGACCTTTGAGATACGAGTCAACTTAAATCCTCAAGTTACCGAGTGTTACGTTTTATATTTAAGAACGTTTAATAGTTGTAACAAAGTTTTAGTGTTCTTTTCATGAGATGTAAAGGTTCAAGGGCTAAGTATGCAACATTGTGAAACTAGTGCAAACTCTTGAACCATAAATAGAGATCACCACCTCATTTGGGAGGTTGGTTAGATTTTGGAGGGTTGGACCTCTTAGGAGTAGTGTAGGTGTAGTTTAGATTATTTCCATGTCGTAGTGTAATTTTTATTAATTCAAGCTTATTTCATGTCTTGTCTTTAGCTTATTTGAGTTCTTACAAGCTTTCTTTTACAAGTCTTTAATCTTTACAAGCTTTTCTTTTAATCTTTTCTACAAGCTTTTATTTATTTTCTTTGTCAACTTTGCATGTTTTTAGTTTCAAGTGATAAGATATACAAATAAGCTAGGCTTCCAAAAGAAGCCGTGGCTTGTTTGCTTATTTTTGAGCTTATTTTACACCACGGCCAATAGTTCCTTCTCAGTGGTGGTGTAGTTTTCTTGAGCGGGATTCATTGTCTTACTAGCATAATATATTGGCTAGAAGTGCTTGTTAAGCCTTTGACCTAGCACTGCTCCAACAGCATAATCGCTAGCGTCGCACATGATTTCGAAGGGCAGCTTCCAATCAGGGGTAACCATAATTGGAGCTTGCGTGAGATCCTGATAATCGATCGAACGCATCCTTGCACTCTCGAGAGAAGTCGAATGGGGCATCCTTCACAAGCAACTGAGTCATTCGTCTAGCTATCTTTGAGAAATCTTTGATGAATCTCCTATAGAAGCCCGCATGACCTAAGAAGCTACAGATTGCCTTGACGGTGGTTGGATAGGGAAGTTTGGATATAGCTTCGATTTTTGCCCGGTCTACCTCAATTCCGTTTCCTGAAATTTTGTGCCCTAGCACTATCCCTTCTTTTACCATAAAATGGCATTTCTCCCAGTTCAGTACCAAGTTAGTCTCTTCACAACGTTTGAGCATCTTCTCAAGGTTAGCCAGACAGAGATCAAAAGAGTCCCCAAAGACTGAGAAATCATCCATGAAGACCTCCATGCTATCTTCCATTAATTCATGAAAGATTGCTGTCATGCAGCGCTGGAAAGTGGCGGGGGCGTTACACAGTCCAATGGGAATTCGCTTGTAGGCGAAGGTGCCATAAGGGCATGTAAACGTTGTCTTCTCTTGGTCCTCAGGGGCAATAGGGATTTGGAAATACCCTGAGAACCCATCTAGGAAGCAGTAGTATTCATGTCCTGCTAACCTTTCCAACATTTGATCGATGAATGGGAGAGGGAAGTGATCCTTTCGGGTAGCATCATTCAATTTCCTATAATCAATGCACACACGTCATCCGGTTACTGTTCTCTGGGGTACTAGCTCATCCTTCTCGTTCTTCACCACCATCATTCCTCCCTTTTCGGCACAACCTGCACAGGACTTACCCATGGACTGTCAGATATTGGGTAGATCAGCCCTGCATCGATGAGCTTAATGACTTTCTTTTTTACAACTTCCTTGATATTGGGGTTTACTCGCCTTTGAGGTTGCACGGTGGGTTTATAATCTTCCTCCATGAGGATTTTATACGTGCAAAAGGTCGAGTCGATCCCTTTGATGTCGGCTACACTCCATGCTATAACCCCTTTGTATTTTTTTAAAACTTCTAGGAGTTTACCCTTTTGTTCTCTTCTTAGGGAAGAGTTTATGATAACCGGAAGTTGATCCTCTCCTTGGAGGAAAGCGTATTCTAGGTTGCTTGGGAGTTCTTTGAGTTCTAACACGGGTGGTTCGATGATGGAAGGTTTGAGTTTGTTCTCCGGTTTACGAAGCTCAAGTTGTTCGGTTTCTTGCCTGGGATAGAAGGAGACTGCGTTAACATCTATAGTTTTCTCTTTCTCTGAAATAGGTACGAAAGATTCATCTCTCAACCAACCAGCTTCCACCTGCTCATCTATACAATTGTCGATCACATCGGATAGCTCATCGACTTCACCGATAAAGTATAGCCGGTTAGCTGCTTCGAGAGAAAGATTCATTGTGTCCTTGATGTCAAAGGTTAGGCTGTCGTCCCCTACTCGTAGGGTTAGTTTGCCGTCATGAACATCAATAACAGCTCGAGCAGTTGCGAGGAATGGTCTTCCTAGGATGATAGGCACTAGGTCGTCTTCTTCCATTTCTAGGATGACGAAGTCGACTGGAAATTTGAACTTCCCTACTTTAACAAGTACATTTTCGCATATTCCTAAGGGGTACTTGACTGATCTATCGGCTAGTTGGATGTTCATACGGGTTGGTTTCAATCCTGAATACCCTAATTTGAGGAACATGGAATGCGGCATGAGATTAATACTTGCCCCTAAGTCGGCTAAAGCATTCTTGATCGATAGAGATCCTACGGAACAGGGTAAGGTGAAACTACCTGGATCGTCCACTTTCTTGGGTAGTCCTCGTTGAGTCACCACAGAACATTCTTCACCTAGGGTCACAAGACCTTCGAGTTTTTTTCTGTTTGTAAGCAGCTTCTTGAAGTATGTACTGTATTTGGGCATATGGTAACATGCATCAAGAAGAGGTATGGTGACAACTGAGTCCTTTGGATATGACAAGAATCTCTTATTGTCATTTTCAGCCTTTTGATTCTTGAGGCGGGATGGATATGGGACTTTAACGGGTTGTTTGGTTGGAGTAGGTGAAGAGGAAGTCACCGGAGGATGTTGTTCAGGGGTCTCATTGTTTACATCACCCTCCTCTTCATGAGGTGTGTCGGGTTCCGTGACATTGGTTTGTGGGGTTGGGTAAGGTGGATCCTTAGTAGTTGTTCCAGCACGAGTGGTGATGGCGAGTAAAGGATCTCTTTGATTTGTTGGAGGTTTGCCGAGCCCATCAAGAATGGCGTCGAGTTCTGCGAATTTGGTTCTTGTGTCATTTTGTTGGCTCGTGAATAGGTTGTCGAGGCCTTTTAACTGCAGATCCTTTTCAAGCATGAAATGTCCAAGATCATCCTCAAAAGTTCTCCTAACTTTGTAGTCAGGATGTTCTCCCCCTCCCTCATTCTCACAAGATTTCCCCAAGGGTTAAGATCGTTGTTTTGATAGAAGGTTAAGAGGGATGGATCATCAAAGATGTCGTGGCTCGACAAACATGCTTGTTCAGTGGTGGTATTCTCCTCGCATTCTTCCACTTCATGCGGGCCGCCACATTGATCACAGATCAAGTATGGGTTTGATAGTGATGTGCGTTTTTGCTAGTGCAAGTTTTAAATTTATAAAAGTGAACTACCAAATCTAGAAACAACACATACGAGCAAGTGTACTCGTCCGTTATAGCAAGATATGATGGTAAGTCGGGATCGTTCGCAGGGATTTGTGAGTGAATCAAAT
>LBNU01006320.1:42548-82032 GCA_014162995.1 Artemisia annua | reverse complement strand
TGTGTTGTAGCATACGATGACTCGAGACGTT
Source organism: Artemisia annua (assembly GCA_014162995.1). Lineage (NCBI taxonomy): Eukaryota > Viridiplantae > Streptophyta > Magnoliopsida > Asterales > Asteraceae > Artemisia > Artemisia annua. The sequence continues at coordinate 82,001 of LBNU01006320.1, read as the reverse complement.
GAGAGGTGTTGAATGTTTGTTGAGACAAAGTATGATTACAAGTAACTTGTACATTTTACGTTATGTATCAAGTTATACGTTTGTCATCAATCAAAACAAACGAGACTGTATAGATTAAATATCGTAATATTTGCACTAACATGGGGCTATGAACTCACCGTGAGTTAATGATGTTAAGTGTATAATGAAATCGATGGATAAGCCCGAAAAACCTCTACGTACAACCTAGAAATATAATATCGTGTCTTAGGTTTTGGAATAATGATGTGAAAATATAAACGAGTCTATAAAAGTCTTTATATTGATCATGATGTTGTACATGGTAGTTTATAGTGATTATGTATGTCGTAGAAATGGTTTACTAGTTTGTGAAACGTATTTAGTTTAAATATCGTATCACTATTCGGGCTATCATAATTCAGAGGTTATATAGTAAACGTTTGAGAAGCTAGGACACTTTAAATCTTAAATCCAGCAACTCGTCAATACGTTTACCCCGATGAAACCCCTCACATGAAATTCCCTACTAACGCATTACTTATTATGTAAAACATATATTTGCACTTGTATATGACATCATTAATGTTTAAACATGCTTCATATAGTTTATCACATTTAATTATGCTTGGGTATTTATTGATTGAATTATAAAACAAGTGCTTAACGCAAGTTATAAAATTATAATTTATGGTAATGACATAAAAACCGGTCTTTGGTATATTTCTCGTTAATCGTGAAATCCACTAAGTAAACTTAGGAAAGTTTATTAGTATGAGGTATGCTACATTTTTATATAGAAATATTAAGTTTTGCAAGTCAGTTAGTTTGGAAAAAGAACATGGTTTATAACAATTTACTTTTGGTACAACAAATTCAAGTCAAAACAATCCGTTTAAGTTTCGGTGGTAAACAACCTTTGTTTTGCATTTTCATGTTAAAATCTTTGAGAGACTTATGTAAGACATCATTCCGGACAACTTTTGTTTTTTACACTTTTGATGATTCGGATCAGAAATGGGTCAAAATCACATTTGAAATTTACATTAGAATATTTTTTCTAAAAACCAAGTTTTTCCTTTAGCAACGTTAACTAATCACAACTTATAATCTATAAGTCCTTTTTACATGATTCAAAAGGCTATGTTTTTGTTTTATTTTTCTCTTCGACTACAAATATACTCAAAGTCTTGTGCTTATAAATTTGGTGACAATAACTAGCATAATTTACTTGATTTACTAGTTTACTAACATAAATGTTCACATGAAATCATAAGCAAGTTTACCTATATGTTTACTTGTTTTAAGGTATGCATACAACATGATCAATATACTAACATATATAGCATGTAATAACAAGCATTAAATCATAGGAATGAAGGTTTTGATATTGTTTTTAGCTTACAACTTTTGGCCTTAATCAAAAGGGAAATAAGAGCAAAGAACAAAGAACTAAGAACACCCTTGGAATCCTTCAACACTTCTTGTGATCTCTTGAGATTATGCTAGGACTTGTATGAGAATATGATCACTCGTGTAGCTTGCAATCTAGCCAATGGCCACTAGAATCATGTAAAGCTTGACAAGAGCTTCGACAATGATATGAAACTTATAACTTAAAAATCAAAGATGGATTGCTATTATAGTTAAGGGGTGGCTAGCTATGGGGAGGAAACAAGAGAGAATAATGAGTTTTTTCTAATAACAATATGAGGCGGATAAAATTAGGATATTTTGCAAGACTTACTTAGGAAGATTTAACACTTGTAATCATCTTAGAACCAAAGGCCTATCACCAAGCCATTTGGCTTGGTGAATCATACCTAATGTCGACCATATAAAAATAAAATAAAATGACTAGGTTAGTTTTATAATATCTTGATTTACGGAGTGAGTTTTGGTCCCGGTAATCACTAACGTTAAGTATTTAAATCACGAAACTTAAAACCTGGTATCATAAAAATATGAAATTTGTAGAAATGTTGTAAGATATGAAAAGCACGTGTTTTTCTTTTTTATAATGTTGTATGAACATATCGGGATGTTTAAATGACGTTTACACCAAAACGTAAATCGTAGACACGGTTTTGCAAAACCGGTTCATAGTAATTTCGACGTACGTTGTAAAGATGACCTGACGAGTATTAAACTCTCTTGTCATTACGAATGTGGGTTAAATTACGATAATGAATAAATAAAAAATAATATATACGAGAATGAATAGTAAAAATACGAGCATAAATAGTAACCTGAAAATACGAATTGTTACAGAAACTATTGGCACCTTACATCCTTTGTTAGTCAAACGTTTACCATCGTACATCTCTAAGAACGAACGGCGCAAATATTTTTTCGTTAACGGCTGGCGGGAGTACGTCTTATGGAGGATTATTTTGGTCTTTTTACTTATAAGAGTGATATATTTTGCAGTTTACTTATACTTTACTTATTATTATTATTATTATTATTATTATTATTATTATTATTATTATTATTATTATTATTATTATTATTATTATTATTATTATTATTATTATTATTATTATTATGTTTTTATCCGTTTTCGTTTGTTTTTTCCAATTTTATACTTTTTCGTCCGTTGTATACGTTTCCATACGTTTTTGTCCGTTTTTTTTCCGTTTTCGTCCGTTTTTTTCGCTTTAGTCCGTTTTTATGCGTTTTCTTACGCTTTTACCTGTTTTCATCAGTTTTTATACGTTTTCATTCATTTTTATACGTTTTCGTCTGTTTTTATATGTTTTCTTACGTTTTCGTCCATTTTTATATGCTTTTTTACGTTTTCATTCGTTTTTATATGTTTTCTTATGTCTTCATCTGTTTTTGTCAGTTTTATACATTGTCATCCATTTTCACCCGTTTTTAAACGTTTTCATACGTTTTCGTCCGTTTTATACGATTTCTTATGTTTTTATCCGTTTTCTTCAGTTTTTATACGTTTTCACCCGTTGTATTACGTTTTTATCCATTTTTAAAAACATATGAAAACGTAAGAAAAACCGTATAAAACATATGAAAACGTAAGAAAAACCATATAAAACCATATGAAAACGTATAAAGATGGACGAAAACATATGAAAGTGGATGAAAACGTAAGAAAGCGTATAAAAACTAATGAAAACGGATAAAAACGTATAAAACCGTAAGAGCTACGTATAAAAACTGACGAAAACGTATAAAAGCGGATGTATTACCACACTTGGTCACCAAAGCAAATTTGTGTTGTATTGTGTATGTACGTTGCACATTAGTAGAACTACGTTTGTCTGGTTTGGTTATGGGAAGGTATAAAGAATATTGTGTGCTTATTTTTTTAGATAGAGAGTAGTGTATGTTGTAGCAGCATGTTAATTAGAGAGAGAGTAATTAGGTTCAGTGAGAGTCATTAGATTGAATATTTTGCTGCTTAAGTTTAAGGTTTGGTGTTAGGCCTTGAATTATAAAGTGGACAAAATTTAGTTAAGACAATAGTTGGGCTATTAATTCAAAAAAAGGGACGTTTTTATTAAATTTTGTCTTGTTAACATGATAATGAATGAACTGTGTTTTACATTTTGAGATCATGAAAATCAACACTAGTTTAGTCATTTTATTTGAAGTTTTATTTATAATGTTTTTAGATGTATTTGAATTATTATGTAATGGTTTTTTAATATTAATGAAATTTAATTTTGTTGTTAAAAAAGATGAAAAGAATATGTCGGTCGCCTTACTGTGTCTAAAAGGTTGATTGTAGATCGCAGGAGAAACCGAGAGAAAAAGCTGAGGTGACAGAAAAAATGAGGGTCGTGGTCGATTGGGGTAGCAATGTAGCATAATAGTACTACTTTGAGTTTGGTTGCTCCATTTCAGTTGTGGATGACACTTGCCGCAGGGGTGGCGCGTGAATATTGAAGGGGATTGTTTCAAGGCAAACCTGCGCCTATCTCTTGATATGGTAGGCTCAGTAGTAGGCAAGTAATAGCTTTCTCCCCCCTTCAAAATGATATTACTAACCCATTCATAAGAAAAAAAGACATAAATCAATAACATTTCTCAGTTTTTACAACTAAAATTACGTAAGTAAAATAAGATTTATTTTTAACTTTTACACTTAGAGGGTGATTTAATTAACATATTTTTGGAGCTTATGGACTTGCTTAGAATTAGAGAATCTCACAAGCTTAAATTTTCTACTTATAAGAAAGATAAGATTGTTTGAGATTGAAAATGCTTTTATGTTTTTCTTTCTTTACATGTGAAATAAGTTGTATACTTTTCATAAAAATTACTGTACTTTCAAAACTAAAAGAAGATGCATTTTATATACGCAGATGTATTTCAAGTGTTTAATACTATATATATATATATATATATATATATATATATATATATATATATATATATATATATATATATATATATTTTATATACACAGATATATATTCAAGTGTTTAATACTATATATATATATATATATATATATATATATATATATATATATATATATATATATATATATATATATATATATATATATATATATATATATATATATATATATATATATATATATATATTTTCCATTTTATCAATTTTACTTCTCTTTAAGTTTAAATTATACAACTATACATGTAAGATGATCAGTGGCGATACAAAGTAGGAGTAAATAATAAAAACCTTCTATCTAATATTGCATTTTTGTTGTTTATAATTATCAATGGACATAACAGTAGTGTTTACTAGCTAGCCGATGGTGACAGTGGTGGCCAACATTTTTCGGTGATACGACGGTTGTGGTTTAAAGACATATCCAATATAAGACTGAAACGTCGTAGCACGTAAGTGGTGGAAATGATCGTCATTGCCACCCAAGAGTCGGTAACTTTTCTCTCTTTTACTTTCTTTATATGGAAAATAACTCAAAGGTCTATGAGCGTACATGATTTTGTTGATTATTGACAAGGACCCAAAACTTATTCGAAAATTATTAAAACACTCACATTAGTAAAACCCAACTTATTCGAAAATTATTAAAACACTCACACTTATTCGAAAATTATTTCGAAAGTTATCCAAAAAAGGCTAGCGGCACAGCTTGTTGCTCGTTTGCCTTTTTCTATTTTGATGAAATAAACAAACTCTTTTCTAATATTAAAATAAATAAATAAATAAATAAATAAATAAAAAAGTTTATCCACAAAACTAAGCAAATTTTTAGGTTTCTTAAAAGATGTGTTTGTGAACGCATATGTATGTGAATGATATGTTTGGTAAGAAAAAAAAGAGAAATAATAAATTCACAAATAGTAGTACAAAATTATATTCACATAATGGTTTATCAACTAAAAATGAAAGGTGAGAAAAAAAAAAAGAAAAAAAATATTATGATGCAAAATAATTTGATCACTATACTTGACAACATATTTAGTTATTTACTCAACTTAAAACCTCATAATTTCATATTTCTCCAACACATGCTTTAAAAGCATTGTACTGTTTGTACATATGCACTAAAAACTTGTGTTTTGGGGAAATATGAAATTATGAGGTTTAAGTTTGTTAAATATGGGATTATCCCTACATATAAATACTGAGTATAACTTTGTAAACTTATAATGGTTGTGCATTGCTCAAGAAAAAATAAGTCGATATATATGTGACAGCAATAATGGTTACTAGCCGTAAATAAAGACCTGACAATTTATGCTTGTAAGGCGATATCTGAAAAATATTTATCTGTTAGTTAACCTTTAACGTAGAGTTTTTCAATAAGACAAAGAATAATCCAAACTTTAATAATGATGATTTACGTATGAAAAACAATAAGTAGGTAAAAAGATGGGAAGCTTGTGTGTACTGGGGGAGTAAATACACACCTGCCGCTTGTGTCGAGACTGAAAAAGGGGGCGCCATACATGATTGATGGTGATGTTCAATTCTTCCACGAATTTAATATTTGATGTCTTCTTTTACACAATCAAAATTACGGAGTAATTGTTATACAACAAAAAGTCTGCAATTTGTAAATTTTCATTTACAACATTTGTTTTATCACTGCTAGATTTTAACCGCATATGTACACGAGACTGTTAAATAAAATTTCTTTTTTTATAAAATTAGTTAACTCTTTTTTTTCTTTTTTTTTTTTAAAGGCAAAATATAGTTAACTCTTTTATATTTTATAATAAACGTGCGCGTGCGAATTTTTGCATAAATTTTAATTATATATGCGTGTTTAATAGCATGTAATGACTTTTTAAAAATGCTTTTACAAATATCCTTTTAAACTTTAAAAAGGAATTACATGTGTCATTGTTTATAATTTTATGTATCTATTTTCATTTCACAATAATCCATGAGGTCGTGCATTCATTTAATATTTATAATCCTGTTAATAATATTTTACATGTATTTTACTTTTAAATATGTGTATGCGCGAGTTAAATTTATAAAGAGAAGCAATATAAGTCGTTATCGAATGAAATTAGTAAGAAAAAAAAAAAGAAAAAAAAAGAAAGACTTTTGCGGATCTACTTAACTCGTGTTTATTTGATATTTATAATTCCGTGCATATGCATTGATTTTGTATATAATGATAATAATGTTTATTAATAACGACGACGTATTGTTTTTTTTTTTTAAAAGATATAAAGTATAAGGGTACTTTTTTAAATTTATAAAGTTATTAAAGAACATGTAAAGTGATAAGTACGACTTAAGTTTTTATAATTTATTTAAAATTTAACAACAAAAGTTTTATTATTATTATTATTATTATTATTATTATTATTATTATTATTTTAAATTGACACATGTGATTTTGTACAAATTGAAATCAGTTTTAACTTTTATTGATCAATCAAAAGACTCAATTTTGAATTTAACCGCTCCCATTAATCACGAGAAAATCGATTTTACCATTTTGTATCTTTTTGATGCCAATAGTAATACGGTATATGTGTCTCCTAAATAAACTAACGAAGGCCCAAATAATTGTTGCTAAATTCAAAAGCCCAAACTTGAGAATACTCTACGGGACAAAGTGCCAATACTTGTACTCTACAAATGGTTTCCCGCCAAAAAAAGAAAGAAAATACCACAACTTTTTTTAAAGTGCAAACTGAGATTACATTGAAGTCGGATCCTACGAAGGTGTAAGCTTACATCAAAATATAACAAGCACTTGCTATCTTGAAAACATCTCGAACAACATACATCGTCCAAGCCGTTAGCAGGGGTAAATGTCATTCGTAAAGATTATACTAAGATAAAACATTTGAAAGGGAAGATGGCTGGTGCCTTGGTGGGTTTGAAAGCACCGTGCTATCTTGGAATCTTTTTACTGGTGTGCAATCACAGAAACCTATATCTGTACGGAAAAAAAAAATACGTAGATTACAACTGTCATAGGGCTAATGCAAAAAATATAAACTAAAAATATGCACTAGTTGATACAATCAACATTAAATCTTAAGTTAGATAAGCTAAGGATCATATGGAGACTGTTTCTTGTATGCGGTCACCAGGCCGATTGTGGTTCAATACTTGCATTCCACGTGAACTTCTGTGCTGGAGACGCTCGTGTAACATCTCTGACATCTGGTCAAAAAATTCTGGGTCCCACCTGTGTATCAACAATGGATCTTCCGCATAACATAAGTATATCGATGTCACAGCACTTTCAACCACCACCATTGCCAATCCAACCTACAAAAGCAACATGGTTAATCATATCATTTAGTCATTTACAGATATTGTGAGCTCCAGTTATAATTTTTAACTTCAGTCCCCGTCTGGTAACACTTATCTTTTCTCTTTACATTTTTTGCGATGCAAATAAGTTACACGATTACACTCATAACAAATGAAAACGAGTTTGATAACGATGTGTGTTTTATTGAGTTTATAACTCAGCACCAAATCAAGTTTACGGCTGTTTTGCAGGACTAACTTTGGTTTTATGGATGACTTGCACAATGATTCAAGAAGTTGGAATTTACTTACTAAGATCATGCCCATCAAAACCGCAGTCGTCCCCATCATGATCACTCGATCAGAATGTTTAATCCTGGTCATAATTACAGCACAAGTTCCAGTAATAAGCCCACCCAAGAGGGTGCCCATCAGTAAAACAGCACCAGAGCAATCATAGGCAATAAGTGCCTCGACACCAGTTGATTGGAATAATTCCCATGCGTCTCTTGCCGAGTGATTGAAGCTTTTGCCATAAACTGCAATCTAAAGGTAAACAAGGTACATGATTTGCTATAGGAAATCAGTAGACAATATGATCAAGTTTACTAATGAAATTGAAAGAAACATCAATGCACCTGCACATAGGCGTACTTGTTGAAGAAACGCACAAGGGTTTCAACTAAATGAAACAGGAAATCAACGCAGCACAGAAGGCATTCATTGTTGCCAATCTTCGACCTGAATCCCCTAATCTGGCATATACAACCAAGTTATGCTTCATCTTTAATATATGTTGCATAAGGAAGTCACCATAGTTAAGAGGGTGTTTGGATTAGCTTATGAAACTGACATCAATTTTTACTGTTTCGATAAACAAATTCTATTTCTGGTGACCATCTGGCAGTGTATGAGTCAAATAAGCATTCTGGATTAGGGGTGAGTAACTTTAGACTTTTACTCTAATTAATAAACTGTCCTCTACCATTTATTCCCATGGAATTCTATCTATTGATTCCTTTAATACTGTAATAAGGATTTGTCAAACACATACATTATGGGTTATCTGATTATTACAGCTTTAAACAGCAAAAACACATCCAAACACCACATTTAACAACCCATTATAGGACATCTAATTATCATTATCTTCTTCTTCAATATCACATAATCACTTTCAAAATTTACACAAACACCCCTTTCCGTATCAAACTAAAGAAAAGTGGTTGTATACAAAATGTGTTTACCTCCCAACGCAGTGTCCTAATAGCAGCTGTAAAAAGCGATCCATAACAGATGCTTCCAAAAGAAGTAGTGACAGCGTATCTTAAAGATTGAAGCAGTGGGTTGTGAGGCATTGATGCTGCTTCTCGACCACCATGGATGAGCACAAGAAACACCATACCAGATACTATAACATGAACAGTATTACAAAGAACTGCACCTGTCCAAAACAAACTCACTGAGAAAACCTGCATACAAGTTGTAGATTTCATCACATGAGGACAAACTTATTTCAACTATTGCCAGGAAACAATCTAATTCTGTAAGCAAAACTGGCCACCTCACCACAAGAAGCCACCAGCGTCCACTATCGCCAATGCTTGAAGCCACTACCCCAGATGCACCGAAAGACCATAAGGCTAGCCATAGGCACATGATAATCATAAATGCACATGCTATTCTCATAACATCTGACAACTTCCATACCATCTTTACTGCTCTTTGCAGCACCAACATCGTAAATGGCAGTCTAAACAAAAATAAGAAATGCAAACATTTAATCGATATTTGGAAAAGATACCAACAAGTTCTAGTCTCGAGTATTACCTGTCTATGACCGATATGATATATAAAAACTGTAAACCAGAACCAACAGCAAAAGCAACACCCCAGAAAACTAATTTGTCCCAAAAGCACAAAACACTAAGAACTGCAAGATAAGTGGTTAATAAATGGACAAATATCTTCATCATCTGATTCGCACGTGAACCAAGCAACAACAACCAAGCCCACCCAAGAACCGTTCCAACAGCAGCAGCAATAGCATAAAGCGGCCAATAGTCTTCGGTTAAATCAGCTTCGGTCCCGATGATCCTATTTGTGTATTGATCTATGTTAAGCCTATCTTTTTTCCTAAACCTATTAAGTCCGAGTAACCCAAGTGCAAGACCTATTATAATCAAATGCAAAAGAAAGATCCCTAGCCAAAACACATCGTGCCAATGGCGTGATTCTCCAAAAGAGTTTCCCACTAAGGCTGAGTTACCACTATCGGCGCTTATGTGGCTATGCCCTGCACTCTATAATTCAAATTTACACCTCAATCAAATACAACACAACACATTGAAAATTCAGAAACAATCTTGACATCAATCAAACACACTTGTGTATCAAAAACACGTCCCTAGGTTTTAAATACTTTCATATTCCTTCTAGTCACTAGTATCGCACAATATGAAGCCAAATGTTTTTTTAGCAAGGTTGGTACTTTTAGAATCAATGCTGGTATAGAGGGTCTAGCAGATACAACATCATCACATATCGTATAGTAGTTTCTTGACATAATATCCTATATTTAGTAACTATTTGGGGTAATGTATCAGGAGGCCGTCAAACTATTCTTCGTCTTTTCGTTAAGGCTTACCTAACTATCAAAACTACTCTATAAGCCACCCAAATATACATCCATTTTCGTTTATAGTAGTTATACCAAATCCGCGTAAATTCTATTAACTTTTTGATTGTTGGATAACTTTACACTTTACAAACATATAAACATAACCAAATATAGTTTTGCTTTCTAGAAAAAGGAAGTTTATCCAAAATTTTTTACTCAATAGTATTCTTTAGGTTTTATAAAAAATGCACCCTATGATCACATCTTAGTAAAAAATTAAAGACATCAACATAAACACATAAAAAGTGTGTGAGTTATACCTGTGGGGCAGTAGTCATGTTACCGGAATCATCATCAGAAGATGAGGGTATGCTTTGATTCATTTTTTCGATTGACTGTTTAATTTGTTAGTAACTAACTATAAACAGTGAGTCAATGGAAGTACAAGTAAACTGCTTATGTTTGTTTGTCAGGGTTTGAACTGAAATGAAATGTTGTGGAAATTGTTTTAACTGAATTCAACGGCAACTTTATTTATTTTTATTTTTATTTAACAAGTATTACTAGGAGCCTTCTTTATTTGACGACTTTATTTGATTTGTGTTTAATATTTTCATATCCTTTTTTGGTTAACTTTTTGGTTAACAACAACAACATATTGGTTAACTTTTTGGTTGTATCATTGTCACTATAAATTTTATTTATTTTGGAAAGAAAATTTGTACGCATGGTGATTTAATTAAGACGGTTTTGAATTTCAAAACAATATTATATCATGTCAATTTAATACATAAAAAGCATTGTTATATTATTGGGTTTTGCTAATGTGTGCCACTGGGCACACAATTAAGCGTAGTTAATGAAGATTTAAAAAAAAAAAAAAAAAAAAAAAAAAAAAAATCAAAAAACTGCATTTAATGAACATTTATTGATCTATAAAATTATCGTAATTAATCATCATTTTGATATTAATTAACTCAAGAGTTGCGATCCCCTAAAAAGGGGATGCAAATTAAAAAGGCTAAAAAGTGTTTTCATCCGTCCGATACTTCCAATCTTTGACCAAATTCAATCCCACGGTCCATATTTAAAATACAAAACAAAACACGCTCCTTTCCCCTTTTAGGGGTATAACCGTCAAACCGCTCATCCCACTCTTCCCACCAAACGGTTTCTTCATTCTTACATTCATTTCACACACAATTCACACATACTAAACCTTAATTTCCGATCAAAATTTGGGGAAAAAATTAGGGTTTCCATTTCCGATCATCAGTCATTGATTTACGCTCACATACGATGAGTGGAACTGGTAATTTTAGATTAATTTAATTTTTAGTGTTAATTTATGTTTTATTTTTATTTTTTTAATTATTATTATTTTTTAATTTGGAAGAAAAATTAGGGTTTGTACATTCATAAGAATTAGGATTTTTTTTAGAAAATAAAATGAATAAGAATTAGAATTTTTTTATCAGTTTATTTTTTTAGAAAAATAAAATGCATATTTTTTAGAAAATATAAATGCATAAAAATTAGGATTTTTTTATCAGTTTATTTTTTTTACTTTAATAATATGATTTTAATTTTTTTTTAGAATCTGGAAGCAGTAAGGAAGTCTCAAATAAGAGTACGAGCCCAACCTTGGGAGAAAGGAGATCAAAACGATTCCAAGACCGACCAGCTAATAAAGGTATATTTGATTCATCAGTTGTTTTATTAGAGGTTCAGCAGTTACCATGCCTCCGGGGTTTAGAATGACTTGTTAGAAGAGATTAGAATAAGGTTCATCAGTGATTGTTGTTATCGTGGTTTAATTCGAGGTTGCGGATTCGTTATAATAACTTGTTAAAATAGATTAGAATGAGGTTCATCAGTGATTGCTTGTTATTGTAGTTTTATTCAAGGTTGCGGATTCGTTAGAATATATTAAAATGAGGTTCATCAGTTATTGCTTTGTTATCGTGGTTTAATTCAAGGTTTCGGATTTCTTAAAATAATATGTTAGAATATATTAAAATGAGGTTCATCAGTGATTGCTTTATTACCGTGGTTTAATTAGAAGTTGCAGATTCGTTAGAGTAACTCTTTAAAATAGATTAGAATGAGGTTCATCAGCTTATTTGTTATGAGTTTCAGCGTTGGTGTCTATTTCAGCGTTGGTGTCTATTTCAGTTGAAAAGAATGCTTAAAAAAAGTTTATAGTTATTTTGCATTGAAAGAATGCTTATTTGTTGGATTTTTTTTTTTTTTTTTTTTTATTTTATTATTTTTTTTTTAGGAAAGAAGCCTATGATTTTGAGAGCATATTCTCCAAGTGATGACGACTTCGTTGAAGATGCATTTACTGATAAAAGAACTAGGGGTTCATCAAAAGCTGATGAACCGGTTTCTAAAAAAAGTAAAAAACCTGCAGTTTCATCGAAATCTTCAAAACCTTCAAAACTTTCAAAACCTTCAAAACCTTCAGGTTCATCAAAACCTTCCAAACCTTCAGGTTCATCGAAACCTTCAAAACCTTCAGGTTCATCGAACCCTGATGACCCTAAGCCTGTTCTCTCTGAAGACCTTAAGCTTGGACTAAATCTTCGCCAGAATCTCCAAGTTGACCAAGATAAATTCCCAATGGTTAAAATAAAAAATTTTCCTGGTCCATTATATGATATTATTAACGAAATAACAATCGACCAAAAACGGGCAGTTTCAGGTTTAGGTTTTACATCGTTGATGGATTTTGGATTAAATGTAATGCCAAGTCGTTTAGGGTATTGGTTGCTAGAAAGGTTTGATGCTAAATCCGGAATTCTAACTGTCTTTGGTGAAACTATAAAAATAGACGTTGTGCGAGTTCACCATACTTTTGGATTCCCATATGGGCAAGCTTGAAGTTGATGTGCATGACATTTTGAAGGAAAGATCAAACGAAAATTACATAGAATGGAGAAAACAATTCGGTGCTGCTGGAAAAAAACCTAGATTGTATGTTAATAAAGATTTGTTGCCTTTAATTAGGAAACAAATTGCGAAAAATGATTGTGGAAAGCTATTTATGATGAACTTCATTTGCTTGTTTTCTACTATTTTGTTCCATGTGGTATCAATGGGGACACTGAATATAGCAGTCCTGCCACCTCTTGTCGATCTTACAAAGGTGAGACAAATGAACTGGTGCAAATATGTGTTGGATTGTATGAAGCACGAAAGGTCAGAATGGAAAGCGGAAAAGCCATTCTTTGGACCAATCTTGCTATTGGAGGTAATTAGTATATTCTTTATCGTTGATCCAAATTAAATTTTGTCATGTGTTTTTGGTTCATCAGTTACATTAACTTAAAAATTGCAGGTGATATTTGCCAATTCACTTCTGAAGAATCCAAAAATTCTATCGTTAAAATACTGGAAAACAGAAATGTTGGAAGAATTAGAAGAGATGATGTTTGGAAAAATCAGAAAAGGAAGAGCTCCAAAAGCTGTGAAAACGGTGAATGAGGAAGAATTGGAGGAAGCAGAAGAAGAAACAAATGATGATGATGCAGAAAAGAATGATGATAACGGTGAAGAAGAGAATGATGATGATGATGACGGTGAAGAACAAGAAAATGATGATATAGAGAACGATGATGATGATGATGACGGTGCACAACAAAATATTGATTACAGTGAAGAAGAGAGAGATGATGATGATCAAGAGCAGATAGAGAATGCTGGAGCAGAAAGTCAAAATGTTAAGAAACGGGGGACTCCTGAAAAGCTGTGTTTACAGATGATTATAGGTATGATTCTATTAAATGTTCATCAGATTTATTTTGGAATCATCAGTTATTTACATTTTGATCGGAATGAATTTATTAAATTCAGAGAATTATGGAGATGAAATAGAGGAAGAGAAAACAGAAGAAGATCAGATACAGCCAGTGATCGAAGAAGATGAAGATAACATGCTGATAGAATATACGGTAAAGAAGAGAAAAAGAACAATTAAAGGTAAACAAAAATAATAATCTGATGAACCTTATATTATATTAATAATCTGATGAACTTTATACTATATTATATTAATAATCTGCTTTATGATGAACCTGTTAATAATATGATGAACCTTATACTATGTAGGAGGAAAACAGAAAAGGAAAAGGAGTTCGCTATCTCCTAACAACCACTATTCGATGAACATGTTCAAAAGCGTTGTCGGATACAAAAGGAAACGAACTTCAAATTCCCCTAAGGCAGCTGGCGTTGATGAGCAAATGGCTGATCCAGGAAACAAACATGTTCATATAGATGATATTCAGGAGCCTCATTGGGTAGATCCACAGCCATTCGGTAAAAAATCTATTTTGTGATGTTTGAAATTTGCATATATTAGAATGAGGTTCATCAGTGAATATTTGAATTTCTTTTATTTGGTTCATCAATTAACAGATGATGTTATTCCAAACACCGGAACTGAGGATGATATTCAAAGGACCGAATCTGATCCAATGGCTGATCCAATGATGGGGACCGATCAAACATCTGATGAACCGTCATCCTCATTAAGCTCACCCAACAACAGTTATCAGCAATGATACTAGAGTTTCAAGGGGAGTATTGCCAATTCAAATCAGCGAAGGTAAAAAATTTACGCTTACTTTACGATTTATCACTTTACCATCTTACGATTTACTTTTAAAATTTAGATCTTATTTGTGCCCAAAAGACTTATTTGATTATATTAATGACAAGAATTCAGTAACTCACTGAAGAACATGTTATGTTTATTTCAAGAAATGAAAATTAATATTGATGACATGCTAAGAGCTGGATTGGAGAAACACCCCGGGAATGAATCATTGTTGGAAGTCCAGGAATGGATGAACAAGTTGGTGAACAGGACAACATCTAAGAGTTCACAAAAGGAAGATGAGAGTTCACAAACGTTGATGATAACGATGGGTGATGATACGGATGGATCGAAGGCCAATGAAGCATCGATAGAAACAGATGAACCTCAACCAGACAACCCGACAGAGCCAATGTTTACTCAGTTGTGCTTGGATCCAGCCTTTATGGAAGCATTTGAAAAGATTGAATGTCGACAACAGGTAATAAAAAATCAACCTTTAACTTATAATTGATGAACTTATTTTGCAACTTGTTGATGAACATATTTTGTTCCTTGTTGATGAACCTTTAACTGAAAACAGATGCCAAGGCCAGAATTCCATATATTCAACCCGGAGCAATTTCAGAATTCCCAAGCTTTGGTTTTGTATCAAGAGAAGCAAGACCCCGAGCAGATCTTGGATGAGTTGATAAAGAACACACCTTTCTTGCACACATCGTCAGGATTGTTGAACGACAAAATTGATGACAGTGCTTGGAAAAGAATTCAAGAAGATGCTTCGGAAATGAAGGAAACAGGAGTAAAAAGGATAAAGTCTTCACCACAAGATGAAGATAAACCAAAGATGATAAGACCCATATCGTGTGCTCCACCAGCACCAGAAGAAAAGGTAACATTGAATGAAGTCAATGTTAATGAAGCAGAAGATAATGATTTTACCACGCCACTTAATTCATTCAACANGAAAACAGATGCCAAGGCCAGAATTCCATATATTCAACCCGGAGCAATTTCAGAATTCCCAAGCTTTGGTTTTGTATCAAGAGAAGCAAGACCCCGAGCAGATCTTGGATGAGTTGATAAAGAACACACCTTTCTTGCACACATCGTCAGGATTGTTGAACGACAAAATTGATGACAGTGCTTGGAAAAGAATTCAAGAAGATGCTTCGGAAATGAAGGAAACAGGAGTAAAAAGGATAAAGTCTTCACCACAAGATGAAGATAAACCAAAGATGATAAGACCCATATCGTGTGCTCCACCAGCACCAGAAGAAAAGGTAACATTGAATGAAGTCAATGTTAATGAAGCAGAAGATAATGATTTTACCACGCCACTTAATTCATTCAACACAATCGCTCAAAAGCTTAAAATACCTAAAACGGCGAATAATATTAGTGAAGGTGAAGAACGCTTGGAGAATATAAGAGAAAAGAGAAAAGAGAAAAGTCAAGCCTTCTGAATCACTAAAATCTCCGTATTTTCAAAGAGTGGTTGTGATGAAGAACAAGGTACATGAGAATGAAAAAAAGGTGGCTGATACAATTTTCGCTGCAAGAGGAGATCTTGAGTAAGTATTAAATTCATTAATTTAAAAAATCGTAGCCCTTAATCAGTAGTTTTATCTTTCTTTTTTTTTTCCTAAAATATTACCTTAAAATGAAATTGCAGTGATGTGTTATTTCATTCCTACTTTGTTGACGGTCAAAGAATCCACTTTGAGAGCTTCAAAGAAGTGAATGAAGTCAGTTCGGGAGTCATTGATATGTGGGCATATGTACTTAACCAATCTGAACAGAAAAGGAGCAAAGGATCATTGAGGAAGCTATATTGCCATACATCAATTATTGTAAGTTACAAAATTATTTTATGTTAACAGAATTATCAGTTTCTTAAGATTTGATGAACCTGAAAAGATTGATGAACCTAAAAAGAACTTTGTTCAATTTTATAAGTAAAATATGATGAACCTGAAAAAATTTGATGAACCTGAAAAGAACTTTGTTCAATTTGATGAACCTGAACAGAATTATCAGTTTCTTATGTAAAAATTTATAAGTAAAATTTGATGAACTTGAAAAAATTTGATGAACCTGAAAAAATTTGATGAACCTGAAAAGAACTTTGTAATATTTGAAATCTGTTTACATACGATTTAACTTAACCTATATTGATGCACCACAGTCCGCAGAAATGGAGACAAGGAGTGTTAACTCGAAAGCTAACATGTCAAAGTTTGTGGAGGAAATGACGAATCTATTGTTCATCTCTGTTTATCAATCTATCAAAGACATTGACCTAGTAAGCACTTTTATTTTACTAGTTTGTATGAGATAAAAAATTGTTGAACTTATACGCAATTGTAAAAGTTAACACTATGTTTTACAGATGATTTTCCCGATGATGCTCACTGACGAACACTACTATCTCGTTTGTTTCAACTTGAGAGATCATCAAATACATATTCTAGACAACATGAACGTCAAAGACTCAATCAAAAATAGATATGGGAGAAAGTTTGCTCATGTGGTAAGAATTTTATCTTTATATTAAATGTATGTTCATCAATGTAGATAAATTGAAACTCATTGTTTTTAATTTATTATTACAGAGATATCTCTTTATAAAGTACTTGAAAGATAATGGGTATCCACATTTCAAAGAACTGGACGAATACAAAGTAACTAATGTGAAAATGTCATGGCAAACAAGCAACAATTATGTTAATTGTGGAATTTTCGCCATGAGGCACATGGAAACGTATTCAGGAAACAAAGACTTTGATGCTGGGTTTGTACCAGAAGGAAAAGAACAAAAGAAACAAATAGAAGACTTGAGAAAGAAGTACATGACAAAGATTCTGTTGTCCGAATATAATGAGAACGTACATGTAGTGGAGAGCGAGATTGAAGATTATCATCGTTTAACTCTGAAGGAAAGAAAATGCTCCAGGACAAGTCAGCAAAGAATATTGATAGATTGTGCCAGCGAGTATTTCGAAAACCAAGCAAGTGCTCTTCTAAAGAAGAAGAAGAAGGAGTGAAAACAATCACGTAATTCTAGTTTGTTATGGCTAAGTACTTTGCAGTAGTAATCTAATCTAGTTGATGAATGTTTGGAATATTACTTACTTCGTATGGTTAAAATAGTTTGCAGTAGTAACAGTTTTTGTTGGCAAGTGATTTTTGATTTCCAGAACAATCTAATGTAATTGGTGAATGTTTTAGTATAAATATTTGTTTTTTAAGTTCATAACAAGTTGTTTTTGTTGGTTGATATGGTCAAGTTATTTTAGGTTAACAAAGTTACCAGTTTGTTATGCAAAATTTGATGAACCTGAAAAAATTTGATGATCCTGAAAAGAACTTTGTTCGATTTGATGAACCTGGACAAAATTATCACTTTTTTATGTNAAAAAAAAAAAAAAAAAAAAAAAAAAAAAAAAAAAAAAAAAAAAAAAAAAAAAAAAAAAAAAAAAAAAAAAAACGACATTTATTTATCTAAAAAACAACTAAGAAACTACACAAGCATTCTTCTCAGCCGTTCTCGCCTTCTTAGCAGCCAATACAGAAGCATTCTTCTCAGCCAATCTCGCCTTCTTAGCAGCCAATCTCTCCTTCTGCTTCATCTCCCTCACACCAGCCTTATCGCTAGCCTTCTTAGCAGCAACTTGAGCTCTGATGGCATTGTACTTCGCCTGATTACGATCGTTCATGCTACATTTGCAGAATCTACAATTCTTCCTACGCTTCCCACTTGGATTCATTGAACGCTCAATACTGCTCTTAATTCTCTTTCGCGAACCCTTGGTACTAACCTGTTTTGAACCAAAAACAGCACAATAACAATTGGATAATCAAAAAAGACGTTGAACAATTGAACCTATCAAAACTGATAAACATTGAAAGCTGATGAACCTAAAATAACTGATGAACGTATTTGATGAACCTATTTGATAAATGATGTGAGTATTTTGTAGTACGTTTTTCCAAAGGAATATTCGTGAGAATATTCCTCGGGCCGTTTCCCAACGAAGGTTTGACGGCGATTTTGACGAATCGAATGTGCTCGTGTGAAGTGAATGAGTTTAAAATTTTGATTCGATTTGTGAATTATGCTACGAATGATATTAATATATGATAAAAGTAAACTAATGATGTAATATGTAAAAACATGTAAAGCACGAACATCAAACACGTAAACGCGATCTAAAAATAACGTCTAATTATCAAATTAAAACGTAAATTCTAATCTATACTAAACTTTCGGGCTCAAAAGAAATTTCTAAATCTTAAAAATGATAAAAGAAAATTTTAGGAAAAAGAAAAATATTATTTTGACTTTTTATTTTTAAAATGAATTAAAATCTAAATAAAAGAAAATAATTGATTAAAAATAGAAAATTAAAAGTAAAAATTCTGATTTTTTTTCTAAAAGTCTTTTATTATAACAGAAATGTGAGAAAAATGTACAAATTGGAAAAGCTACTATAAGCTAAAAACAGGTTGAGCTTTAAAAGAAAAATAAGAAACTAAGAGCTATAAAAGAATAAAAGGTGAAAGAGTTTATGAGAAAAGACCCTAGGGCAAATGGTTAAACGTGTGGTGTGTGAGGTGCAGTGAATGAACAGACCATGGTTCGAACCCTTGTTTTGCCATTTTTCTATTTATTTTATTTTTTTGATTTTTATTAGAAAAACTAATCAAGCAAGTAAAAATAAGCATATTTTGTAACTACAACTATTTGTGAAATTCAATAATAAGCAGTATAAAAGCAAAAAGAATAAGCAGTTACACTAAAGGCTTAAAAAGGAATGATTAATAAAATATAAAAGCTACTCTAAAGCTACTATAAGCTGGAACTAGGGGAAAATAAAGCTATGGGCACACTAGGGAATCCTAACTAAGCTAACGGGATCAGAAATAAGTGATGAGACGAAAAATGTTACGTTTTTAGGGGTCTGTTTGAGTCCTAATTCGTATATTATTGGATCGGATTTCACCCAAAGTCGTTTCTTTTCTCATTTTAGGTACTTTTGAGGAGAAAATCACAAAAGAAGCATTTTCGGGCGTTTTCGGAGTGAAAAAGTGCGGAAAACAACAAAATCTCAAAAGACCNTAACCTATTTTGAACCATAAACATCACAATAACAATTGGATGATCAAAAAAAATGTTGAACAATTGAACCTATCATAACTGATGAAAAATTGAAAGCTAATAACCCTAAAATAACTGATGAACCTAAGATAACTGATGAACCTATTTTAAAAACAGAAATAGATTAACATCTGATAAAAAAAATCCGTACTAACCTGCTTAGGAACATTTACAATTATCTCTTCCGGTTGCGACATACCAAGAATTGAAGCAATCCTATCTCGCTTATTAGTCTTTTTAGGAATAGGAACGTCAACATCTGCCTTTGCCATTAACTGAACCTGATGATCTCTAAACTTTTGCAGCAGCTCAGGTTCATTTGCATAACGATTCATACAATACTCAACTGATCTGAATATCTCACGCAAGATAATATCAGGACTGTCAGCAATGGCTTGAATGACGGATGGAGGTGGTAATGAATCTTGTGACCAACGCCTAAGCACGTATTTCCTTGGAAAATTTTTAACCTTTGACAACCGAATAACATAAAAGATATGACGACATAAGAGTCCATATGACTCAAAACGTTTGCACGTACACTGATAAAACTCCTCAGATGGTTTACACAAGACCTGAAAAAAAAAAGAAGTAGTAAAAAAATGATGAACCTCATTAAAAAGATTATAATTGATGAACCTCATTAAAAAGATGATACCTCATAAAAAAACGTCATACAGTGGTTTCCCCTTCACTATATGATGTCGCCTAGAAATCATCTCATCTTCACCAGTATTTGTATAACATATTTTTTGCCAGAATCAACATCCGAAACACTAACCGACATACACGAAATCACAGAAGCATAAATCTCAGTTTGAACATCAAAGAAAATGGACCGAGTGTATAATTCTTAGGCCTCCTTTTCAATCTGAAGTTAAGTGTGTAAATCTGGAATAGTATACCGACTGTCATGATCATTTTTACGTTGAGCAAATTTTGGACAACCCACCACACTATCAAAATGATTATAGAACTCCCATAAAGTCAAATCAATACTTGTCAAACGACCATAGGCATTGTTTTCACTCTCAGACCTAGAAGAAGTACGCATCAAACCCAACATCAACTCATTCCTATAATAGGCTGGAATCCATTTATACCTCAAGTTATACATATCTAACAGCCATTCTTGACTCTTCAAATCGAAATCAACTAACAAACGCTCCCACAAATCCTCAAACTCTTCGGGCTCTATTCTATCAGTCCAAACAATATCTGATATTCTTCTTTTAAAAGTTTCATCTTTGGCTAAATCGGGACCAACCTACAAATTCAAGATCAAAATTTAAAAATGATGGACAGAAATCACTAATGAACATTATTGTATAAATCTAACTGATAAAAGTAAGTAATAAACCAAAAAGTAACTAACTAACAAAAAATAATTAAAAAAAAAACAAATTGAGGAACATTATTGTATACCTTTGAAGTCAACTTCTGCATGATATGCCACATGCATAATCTGTGACGAGCTAAAGGGAAAACAGTCTCTATAGCAACTTTCATTGCTCCATCTTGATCAGTCACAATAACCTTTGGCCCTTGAACAAACACTCTTTGAAAACATTGAAGCAACCAAATGTAATATTCTTTAGTTTCCGACGACAGCAAGGCAGCTCCAAATGTAACATAATGATTGTGATTGTCAATCCAAGTAAATGGTACAAAAACCATTTTGTACCTATAAAAAACAAACGATAAAACATTTATATAACCGATGAACCATTATAATATAACTGATGAACCATTTAAATTCAGTACGTTTCAATCGCATCGACTTATAACAATCAAATACAGCAGCTTTAAAAATTTGTTTAAATGTTTCTAGCTTCAAATGTTTCCCCAGAAATGGTCGTTGGTGACTCTGCGT
The DNA here is from genome assembly GCA_014162995.1 of Artemisia annua. Lineage (NCBI taxonomy): Eukaryota > Viridiplantae > Streptophyta > Magnoliopsida > Asterales > Asteraceae > Artemisia > Artemisia annua. Next base: position 60,055 of record LBNU01006320.1, on the reverse strand, counting down.
AGGCTTTGAAGCTCATCAATCATCTCAAACACACATAAACTGCCAGAACAAGATGATGGGCAACGCGAATTAACTTTTATACCGAATGACCATCATCTTGTTGCGGAAAAGTTTTTGTGTGTTTCAGCTAATCGATGAGTTTCAAAAGCTACTCACACTCACCCAACGACCACTCTGGGGAAACAATTCAAGTTAGAAACATGACCTATTTACAGTCATTTCATCAGTATTTAAAAGATAACAAAGAGATAAAAAGATAGGATAAGTGGGGGTAGAGCAAAAATATAAAATAGCTAGTGTAGAGATAAGAATGATGTATTTTCTGATAAAGAGATAAGATAAGTGGGGTATAGCAACAAGATAAGATAGGTTGAGTAATAACTCACATGACCTGCCACAGCCACATACAACCGCATACAACCAAATTATTATATTACTGATGAACCATTTACACCAGCTTACTGATGAACTTATTAATTACAAAGAGTCCATCAATTGCAAAAGATAAAAACATATAAAAAATGAACTTACTTATTGGTTCTGAATGTAGCATCAAATGACATGACATCGCCAAAGGCATAATAGTTCCTTTTTGCATATTCATCAGCCCAAAAAAGATTCGTCAACGCGTTATTCTCACCAGTTTGATACTCAAATGAAAAATTAGGAAGAAAATCCTTCTTGTTCATTAACATCTCAACTAACATCTGAGCATCATTCTTACCAATGAAATCAAGCACGTCTCTCCTATAATTTTTACAATCAACTGAACTAACCCCAATAAAATCATATTCCCCATAAATCACCCTAAGTAAATTGAAACCCTTCACTGGACCAAGATTCACTTGCGATGCTTGATATAGAAAAACTTGTTGAGTATAAGAAACATCACGAGATGAAACCAGAAAAACACTATCTTCCTCATTAACTAGGCTATGATTATGACCCTCAATAAACTCATAACACCAATATCATTTTCCTTCAACATACTTCACACGAAAAGCAGCCTTACAATCAGTACGCTTAGACGAATGTTTCCTTTGTTTAGACTTTGGTCCAACTTTCTTTGGGGCAAGATTTGTACCTTCTTTACTACAAACGAAGTATTTCAAATCCAGATTATCGTTCTTATTCTTCTTAGATTTATACTGTTGACCTAAACGAACCTCAAAACCAGCTCTTTTTGCATAATCTTTGTAATACTCATATGCCTGTTCAAGAGTATAATACATCATACCATAAGCCGGCTTCTCACCAACAGGAATATCAGGAACCCATAACTTCTCACCCGTCTCCTCAGAAACAACACCAACAGAATATGGTACAGGTTCATAATCATTATCTGTAAAAAAAATTGACGAACTTAAAAACATAATTTAACTAGAAGTAACACATAAAACATAACACAGGCCAAAATAACTCATTCTAATCTATTCTAAAAACTCATAACAGATAACAAAAGCCAAAATAATTGATGAACCTGATTTTAATCTATTATAACAAGTTATTCTAATGAATCCACAACGTACTAATTAAACCATGATAACAACTGATGAACCTCATTTTAAATCTATTATAACAAGTTATTCTAATGAATCCGCAACCTAATAAGTAGACCATGATAACAAGCATAACTGCAGAACCTCATACTAATCTATTATAACAAGTTATTCTAATGTATCCGAAACCTAATAAGTAGACCATGATAACAAAGCAATAACTGATGAACCTCATTTTAAATCTATTATAACAAGTTATTCTAATGAATCTGCAACCTACTAATTAAAACATGATAACAAGCAATAACTGATGAACCTCATTCTAATCTATTCCAACTGAAAATCGGCAATAATCGGCAAAGCAAAAACTGATGAATCAAAAACATAATAAAAAATAAGCATAAAATAAATTACCTTGATTAAACACATGATTATCAGTTTGAGCCATCAGCATATCCCCAAATTTGAACAGTAAAAACCCTAATTCACTTCGATAAACCCTAATTCACTTCCAATTGACCGATTGAATGCTTAGAAACCCTAATTCTCTTCCAATTAACCGATTCAACAGTTAAAAACCCTAACTTTTTTCCAATTAACCGATATGAACCCTATTCTATCCAATTAAGCGATCAAATGACTAATTCGAAGCCGATATGAACAATTAATGATTCAATTAAATGAATATGAATTGAGAACAAAAAGCCCTAAATTTCGTAAATTTAGGGTTTATGAATATGAACAAATGAAAGAATGAAAAAAAATGTGAAATTAAATGAATGAATGAATTGAATGGAGATCATTGTGTAAATTCAGTTTATATATGGCCGGAAATCAAACGGAAAAATAGAAAATAAAAAGAAGAACAGATAAGAGAAAGAGAAAGAGGGAAAAGGAGAAAAAGCGGGAGGAGGGGTGAAATTACATCGATGTCCTTGGGGGTGAAAAAGGAGGTGGGACACGTGTCAGCTGAGGAACACTTTTTACACTTTTTATTTTTTTCTTACTTTCTAATGGATCGTGTCAGCTGAGGAACACTTTTTACACTTTCTATTGGTTCAGAAGAAAACGTGGGTTGAGTAAACAAGAAGGAATGTCGCCTGGTTTTAGGTTGGAAATAAGCATGCGTATCTTCTATCATTTGAATTTGATTATATTGCCTTCCTATCTTTATCCAAATCTGTGAGGCCCCTTTTTTATGTATATTCAGTTATGAAATAAAAAGAAAACCATGTGAATTGATGTGGTTAAACCAAGGAATGCCATATTTTATGGGATTGTGATTAGAGCCTACCATATTTATTTCCTAACATGTATGTACTCTTAATTTAAGTTCTTGTTCATTTGTTTAAATTAACATTCAGCCCATGAAGTATTTTTAGNTATTCTAACTTAAAATCGGCAATAATCGGCAAAGCAAAAACTGATGAATCAGAAACATAATAAAAAATAAGCATAAAATAAATTACCTTGATTAAACACATGAGTATCAGTTTCAGCCATCAGCATATACCCAAATTTGAACGGTACAAACCCAAATTCACTTCGATAAACCCTAATTCACTTCCAATTGACCGATTGAATGCTTAGAAACCCTAATTCTCTTCCAATTAACCGATTCAACAGTTAAAAACCCTAACTTTTTTCCAATTAACCGATATGAACCCTATTCTATCCAATTAAGCGATCAAATGACTAATTCGAAGCCGATATGAACAATTAATGATTCAATTAAATGAATATGAATTGAGAACAAAAAGCCCTAAATTTCGTAAATTTAGGGTTTATGAATATGAACAAATGAAAGAATGAAAAAAAATGTGAAATTAAATGAATGAATGAATTGAATGGAGATCATTGTGTAAATTCAGTTTATATATGGCCGGAAATCAAACGGAAAAATAGAAAATAAAAAGAAGAACAGATAAGAGAAAGAGAAAGAGGGAAAAGGAGAAAAAGCGGGAGGAGGGGTGAAATTACATCGATGTCCTTGGGGGTGAAAAAGGAGGTGGGACACGTGTCAGCTGAGGAACACTTTTTACACTTTTTATTTTTTTTCTACTTTCTAATGGATCGTGTCAGCTGAGGAACACTTTTTACACTTTCTATTGGTTCAGAAGAAAACGTGGGTTGAGTAAACAAGAAGGAATGTCGCCTGGTTTTAGGTTGGAAATAAGCATGCGTATCTTCTATCATTTGAATTTGATTATATTGCCTTCCTATCTTTATCCAAATCTGTGAGGCCCCTTTTTTATGTATATTCAGTTATGAAATAAAAAGAAAACCATGTGAATTGATGTGGTTAAACCAAGGAATGCCATATTTTATGGGATTGTGATTAGAGCCTACCATATTTATTTCCTAACATGTATGTACTCTTAATTTAAGTTCTTGTTCATTTGTTTAAATTAACATTCAGCCCATGAAGTATTTTTAGGCGTGTATATGGTGTAAAACAAATGTGTCATAGCTTAAATGTTACAACATAAGTCTTATTAATTTAATATGTATCAAAAAGTTCAAGTATTATCTCATAAATACTTTAGGTTATATTTGTAAAACCCACATTTTCTTGACGTGAATAAATTACAAAAATACCCTCCATTTTGAAATTTTGAAGAATTGAGTACATCCACCAAACAAGCCCTAAATCAAACGGTTACTGTACAACCACAAATGTGAACTTCTAACTTCAAGTAAATGTTAATTGAGCTACTACAACATCATATGCACTCAAGAATATGAAATTGGGATTTAAAACGTAAGTATTGCACATTGCGTGACCTAACGGGTCCAAAAACCTTTAAAAATTGTACATAACTTATAACTAAATAAATGTAACATAACCTATGTAATTCTAGCACAAAATGGAAAAATTTTGACTCCCTCCCCTCTTAATTTGGCCGCCCTATCAAGGGATTACTTCCCAAAATTATTGCTAATCAATCAATCAATATTAATAACACCATTATTTCCCATAACTTCCTAAAACATTTTTTTTATCATTTCATCCTCCCTCCTCCTCATACCAACGACCCAACAACAACAACACCATCAAAATTCTTGTTCCTTGATCCTTGAAAATTAATTGTACGTGTTCGTGGGAAGGTTTGGTGCATATTGGAGATTGTTTGGAAGATTTTGGAGGCTTGATTCCTTGTGTTTCCTACCCATTCGATTCTCATCATCAATCCTTAAAAGGGTTTGGTATCTTTTCTTGCATCCTTGATTAATTCCTTGTTTTCCTTTTATCATGAATAACGTTATACGCAAAGAATCCAAAAGATACGAATTGATATACAAAATATACATATAATCGACCCATGATAATTTTTATGAGAGAATTGATAAACTTTGATTACCTTGATGATTTTTGATGTTTGATGATGATAACATGTTTATAATGATGATATGATATGAATTAGATAATTAGTTTGTTAATTATTGGATTAAAAGGGGTAAAGGAANAACAAATATGTGATAAAAACACAAAAGAAGCAAGAAAGTTGCAAATTTTTTGAATCTAACGAGATAAAAAAGAGTTTTTGGGGCGTATACCACAAAAAAATAAACTACACCTTCTTCTAGCGATTGATACCACTTGTTAGGTCACCATATTAGTAAACACAAGTAATCTTATAAGAGAAATGAGATGAGAATTAGACTTGGTTGATTAATAACAATATGAAAGATGAAAGAGCAAGAGTTTTCTTAAGATATGAAATTAACCAACATTTGTAAAGAGATACATGATGTCCTATTTATAGGAGAGGGATAGGGCAACACTCCCTTCCTTCCTATCTTGCGATGTCGTGGGCTTTTAGGCCCATTGGACATCTTATTAGACTTAAACATAAACCATACGAGAAAATAAATAACGTAGCTAATTATGATAATTCTAGCAACCTATTACATTGACTGAAATGACCGAGACTTGAGTGAATAGTTGAAAACTATGATCCTAACAATGATGATAACATGTTTATAATGATGATATGATATGAATAATATAATTAGTTTGTTAATTATTGGATTAAAAGGGGTAAAGGAATTAGGGTTTATGTCGTTGTTGATTTGGGACAGTTTTGTTACTTGAATATGTATGGATCATCAAACGAGTTTGGTAAATGGGTAATTCATAATTTTTGTTTGTAAACTCAGTTTAAGGCCCTAACTAAGTGTTCCAATTGGTTTGGATGTGATTGAGGTTGATTTGGTCGTGTTTTTGAATTTTATTTGATGATATGTCAAAACTGTGATTGCAGAATTTTATTACAGTCATGGTTTATGATTTTTCATTTCCAAACCATAAGGATTTAGAATCTCTCCTTTTACAGGAGTTATATTTGGGTTATTTGTGACTTACTGGAATTTTTGTGGATTTTTATAAGGTGTTTAAATGGGTATGTTAAGTGCAAACTTTCTGCATGTTTGTGCAGTTAACTTTCTGGGTAGGTCTGGGGAAACGATTTTTCATATTGAGTTACACTTAAAAATAAAATCTGAGAAACTTCATTTAGACTCTCAAGACTTATGTGCTTCTGTGAGAAATTTTGTGATTATTATTTTGGGCTTCTGAGACATTTGAAAAATTCGTTTAGTGGGCTAAAATCCTGTTAGAAAACCGGTCATCTTATATGCATGTGTCAAATGTATGTTTAATGTGTTATTTTGATGGTTTGGTGCCCTAATGCATGTCCCACATGGAGTGTGTTCTTAAATTTCGTGTTGACTTAATGGTGTGTATGTTTGGCCTAATTGGTAATTTTGTGATACTTGGTGGACTTATGTGGTTATTCGGTTAATTATGTGGTTTATGTATTAATTAGATAACTTAAAGGGTTAAATTGTAAATATGATAACTAGAAGGACTAAATATGTAAATATGGATAAGTGATGCATGTTTCGACATAAATTAATCATGAGGGGCTATTTGTGACATTTTGTATTGTTGTGGTGCTTATGTGATAATTATTGTAATTAAGGGTTTAAATATGTAAATGAGATAATTAAGGGGCTAAATGGAAACTTGGTAAACTTGAGGGTGTGAAGTGTAATATTTGCTTATTTGACTTTCTTGACTTAATTTGATGTATTATATGAGTATGTGATCATACGTGAACCCTTAACTTGTGTAATTGACGCTTTTGACCCTAAAACATGTTCGATGATTCTATGAAACCCTAATTTCACAAAACCTCTCTAAAACGGAATCCTTGATATTTATGAACTTGGGAACTTGATAAAATGATGAAACTCACCTATAATATTATGTTAACATTCGGAAACTTGCTAAATATGGAAACCTGCTAATTTTGGGAACCTGCCAATTATGGAAACTTGCTATTTATGGAAACCTTCTAAATAAGGAAACTTACTTAAAATAGAAAATCTTCTAAAATGCTTAAACTACTTAAGTGGGAAATTACTAAATATGGAAAGTTACCTAAAATAGAAAGCTGCTATTTTTGGAAAGCTGCTAAAAATGGAAAGATAACTAAAAGAGGTAACTTGCGCTATCCAGACTCTTCTTGATTCGTGTCCGTTCTCTTCTAGGTTCGGTGAAGCAGGAGTGATTTCTTTTCTCTCGTTGTGTATTAATCTTGCTTTTGCATTTGGACTAAGGTACAGATATTCTGACCTATCTACAGGTTTCTCGTAAACTCTTGTCTTTCCTCTTCCTTTGATATCTTGAACCTTGTTATATTCCCTTGATTATTGGACCGTGCTATGTCCCCTTGATTATTGAACCTTGCTATGATCCTTTTAAAACTGAACCTTGCTTGAAACTTACACTATGATTCTTGAACCTTGAAATAACCTTGTCATGATACCCTTGTGACTTTAACCTTGAACCTTGGTGGGACTTGGATACTCTTGGGATATTATAACGGGAGGTGAAATCTCTTTTCTTAAGTTATGACATGGAAACATTTAAGGGGAAATTATTTGATAACTTCACTTAAGACTAATCTTCTAAATGGCCTTGTATTATGAACCTTTCTAAACAATTGATGGAAACCTACTAGATTGATCCTTGTTTTAAACTCTTATTATGACCCTTTGATTTTGAACTATGGGACTTTGGGAATTAGCATGATGAACCCTGTGGACGGGAACCTTGACTTTGACCTCCTCATCTTGACCCGTGTGATACTACATCCTTGGTTGACCTCTTGATATTGAACTCTTGATATTGATCCTTGATATTGACCTTTTGACGTTAACACTTAATATTGAACCTTGACTTGAACGTTGACCTTGGCTGGACACTTGTACTTGATATTTGACCTTGACTACTTGACCCTTCAGTATTTTACCCAGGAGCTACTTGTTGTGGAGTAGCCACAACCATAGCATTGATGCACCAATGTTATGTACTCTAGCGGGGCTGGAGAGATGTCCCCCGCCGTCCCTGATTCTTGTTATCGACTGCTACTACTATTATGGATGCATCCTAGTCTTGTCTTGTCTTGATACTTGCTTGGGCTACGGCCATCTTGATTATGATTTGGACTACAGTTATTATTACTTGGTTATTGGGCTTGCGTGCAATGCGACCCCTCACTGCTTGGGAGTTGATCACTCCATCTTGGGATACTTGACTTGATTCTTGCTTGTGCTTGGGGGATAAATACTGAAGCCTTGCAACTTGGTAACCTTGACATTGAAGACTTGGTAATTCTTGATTATATACTTGACGACCCGTGAAACTGGTACTTGATATTAAACCTTGATACTTGACTATGATACTTGACCTTGATACTTAAACCTTGATACTTGACCTTGATACTTGACTTGGATGACCCTTTTTACTTAACCTTGATAATCTCTTGATAAACCTCGTGATCCCATTTACAAATTCATCTTGTATTCTCTTGTCTTGTTATTTTACATTCTTGTTATCTTCATATCTGTTCACTGAGCTTTGTAAGCTCAGCCGCATTTCTTTTCTCATGCGGCAGGTTTAGTAGGAAGCTGGGTTAGGGACGAAGGCTTTGTTTTTGGGCTTAGAAGACTTCACGTTGTTAGATACTTGCTGGACTTAGAGACGCTTAGAAGTAGTTTTGTTTTCCCCTTTTGTATCTTGTATCTTGTCTTGTTTCCTTGTAATCCTTGTAAGTTTTGTACTTGTATTGTATCTCCGTTTCACTTGTGTTCTGACTTGACTCCATAATGTTACACTATAGCCCTTTTCGGGTTGGGGTGTTACAATTATGGTATCAGAGACACAGGTTTGGATCGGCGGATTCAACACCCGTAGAGCTTAGGCTATGACCTGTGAGTTTTGACCATTATGCTTCCACTATAGGAACCTAGGAAACCACCTTGAGAACTTGATTCACCTTGAGAACTTGATTCAGGATTTTTCCCTGCGCTAACTTGAGTTTTGACGTGCTAGGTTTGGGTAGATGCTAGGTTTCCTTCGGCGTATTCTTTCCTTTTGTGTTTGTCCTTGACTTTCTTGCCCTTTGGAAATCGTTCAGATGGTTAAATCTCGTCGCTCGGAATCACCCGACGGAAAACCAAAGAAGGTGATGACTCATGCCATAAAGGAGACCTCAAGACAAATCCGATACGCAAGAAGGAATAAGAGAACCGCTGCCGATGCTGCGGGCTACCAGAGGATGGAGGGAAAGGAGAAGGAGCTGTGCGAAACTAAAGCAAATAACAAGGACATTAACACCAAGTGTTATGAAGAATTCCATAGGTCGATAAAAGAGGAGAGAGATCGAAAAAGTGGCTTTGCTAGCCGCCCCTTGCCACAGTATAAGAACAACAGGAATGGTTGGATCAGCGAAAGTAAAGAGGAGAAAGAGGAAGACGAGGTGGACTCCGACCTAGAGTCTACGGCAACCAGCCGCTACAACCCAAATTGAGCGAAGAATCGTGATCGTGAACGTGTTCTATCTTCTGTTTTAGACTTCATATTCCATTTCCTTTCCAGTTATCTAACAACCTTGAAATCTTCAGATCTATTAAGTTTTCCCTTGTGAGTTGTTATGGAAATTTTTGAAAATTTTGGAAGCGTTGTTACGATGATCTTGCACCTTGATTTGATTGATCTGATAGGTTTCGTTACTCTCGGATAATTCTCATCGTTCAAATTGACTCCTTTGACGACATTGGAAACTAACATTCCATGCGTATCATCTTGACAACAATACAATGTTCGTAATTGCATTGAGGCAAAATTGGACTAAGAAGCTGAACAAAATCCCAACCTTTTTAATGGTTAATTTGTCTGCCTAAAGACTTTTGATAAACTTCTACCGTGGTTTTCGACCATTAAATTTTTCTATCATTATTGCTCTAGAGACTCGTACGTAAATTTCGCAGTTATGAAGTTCCCTTGCACCTATTTTTGTCCGCCAAGAGATGAACATTTTCGTGTGAATTATATTTTGACACCTTGAAATTCAGACATGAATCTTGTTGAACCACCAAAAATTTTCCACTGGAGGATGGAGCTGGATAAAACCTGAAGATGACAGCCAACGGTAACTACCCTGAAGAGTTAATGATATTCCTTGCAAGGCGGAAGATGAATGAGCAGAACACAGGAACTTGGTCAAGACGGCAAACCTGGAGCCGATGAAGAACATACAGTCTCACTTCCCTATTCACCTTGGTTGTACTAAGATGAGTTGAGGGTGGAAGCAGACTGGATGAGGAGGAGATTGAAGACCGCACCAGAGATTCACGCTGCTCAGTCGTATTCCAAGAAGAAACCGCAGAAGGCTTGAGGAACCGAAATCAAGATAGTGATTTCGTTTCACTCTCAGATTTGGAAGATGGACGAAGACTGACTACTCAGACATAAGAAGATTCTGAAGAGGCGAATTCTTGAAACGAACCTTATGACGGAAGAATTGATGCCTTAGCGACATGTTTCCTTGTTGATGACGATTGTTGTTTGGTTACATCTTTTCGAACTTCGCTTATTTTGTCAACATCGATCTTGCTATTGATCCTTGAATAGGACTAACCCAGGAGTTAGTTTGGACTGCTAGATGGACTTGTAGATTGTTTCACGGATTGAGATAGAGTCTGATCATCATGAGGGCATATTTATATGATGTTGGTATTATGACGTCTGGCCAGCGTGATAATACTTACATCATATAACGTGGAGTTGTTGTGTTCAAAGGATGTCTTGAGAAGTGCCTTGGTAGAGACTTAGAATTTTGTCTTGGTTGCGACGATCTGCGAATAGTGAGACCTTAGGGTTCTCTTGACTTGTACGCTTGATCTACCTTATCACCGTACGTTTTGGTACGCATGGATACGCGTCATGCGATTGTTGACTACTATGATTTGATAAGTCATAAGTTCCATTGTANTCCTCCCTCCTCCTCATACCAACGACCCAACAACAACAACACCATCAAAATTCTTGTTCCTTGATCCTTGAAAATTAATTGTACGTGTTCGTGGGAAGGTTTGGTGCATATTGGAGATTGTTTGGAAGATTTTGGAGGCTTGATTCCTTGTGTTTCCTACCCATTCGATTCTCATCATCAATCCTTAAAAGGGTTTGGTATCTTTTCTTGCATCCTTGATTAATTCCTTGTTTTCCTTTTATCATGAATAACGTTATACGCAAAGAATCCAAAAGATACGAATTGATATACAAAATATACATATAATCGACCCATGATAATTTTTATGAGAGAATTGATAAACTTTGATTACCTTGATGATTTTGATGTTTGATGATGATAACATGTTTATAATGATGATATGATATGAATTAGATAATTAGTTTGTTAATTATTGGATTAAAAGGGGTAAAGGAATTAGGGTTTATGTCGTTGTTGATTTGGGACAGTTTTGTTACCTGAATATGTATGCATCATCAAACGAGTTTGGTAAATTGGTAATTCATAATTTTTGTTTGTAAACTCAGTTTAAGGCCCTAACTAAGTGTTCCAATTGGTTTGGATGTGATTGAGGTTGATTTGGTCGTGTTTTTGAATTTTATTTGATGATATGTCAAAACTGTGATTGCAGAATTTTATTACAGTCGTGGTTTATGATTTTTCATTTCCAAACCATAAGGATTTAGAATCTATCCTTTTACAGGAGTTATATTTGGGTTATTTGTGACTTCCTGGAATTTTTGTGGATTTTTATAAGGTGTTTAAATGGGTATGTTAAGTGCAAACTTTCTGCATGTTTGTGCAGTTAACTTTCTGGGTATGTCTGGGGAAACGATTTTTCATATTGAGTTACACTTAAAAATAAAATCTGAGAAAATTCATGTAGACTCTCAAGACATATGTGCTTCTGTGAGAATTTTTGTGATTTTTATTTTGGGCTTCTGAGACATTTGAAAAATTCGTTTAGTGGGCTAAAATCCTGTTAGAAAACCGGTCATCTTATATGCATGTGTCAAATGTATGTTTAATGTGTTATTTTGATGGTTTGGTGCCCTAATGCATGTCCCACATGGAGTGTGTTCTTAAATTTCGTGTTGAATTAATGGTGTGTATGTTTGGCCTAATTGGTAATTTTGTGATACTTGGTGGACTTATGTGGTTATTTGGTTAATTATGTGGTTTACGTGTTAATTAGATAACTTAAAGGGTTAAATTGTAAATATGATAACTAGAAGTACCAAATATGTAAATATGGATAAGTGATGCATGTTTCGACATAAATTAATCATGAGGGGCTGTTTGTGACATTTTGTATTGTTGTGGTGCTTATGTAATAATTATTGTAATTAAGGGTTTAAATATGTAAATGAGATAATTAAGGGGGCTAAATGGAAACTTGGTAAACTTGAGGGTGTGAAGTGTAATATTTGCTTATTTGACTTTCTTGACTTAATTTGATGTGTTATATGAGTATGTAATCATACGTGACCCCTTAACTTGTGTAATTGACGCTTTTGACCCTAAAACATGTTCGATGATTCTATGAAACCCTAATTTCACAAAACCTCTCTAAAACGGAATCCTTGATATTTATGAACTTGGGAACTTGATAAAATGATGAAACTAACCTATAATATTATGTTAACATTCGGAAACATGCTAAATTTGGAAACCTGGTAATTTTGGGAACCTGCCAATTATGGAAACTTGCTATTTATGGAAACCTTCTAAATAAGGAAACTTACTTAAAATAGAAAGTCTTCTAAAATGCTTAAACTACTTAAGTGGGAAATTACTAAATATGGAAAGTTACCTAAAATAGAAAGCTGCTATTTTTGGAAAGCTGCTAAAAATGGAAAGATAACTAAAAGAGGTAACTTGCGCTATCCAGACTCTTCTTGATTCGTGTCCGTTCTCTTCTAGGTTCGGTGAAGCAGGAGTGATTTCTTTTCTCTCGTTGTGTATTAATCTTGCTTTTGCATTTGGACTAAGGTACANTGGCTTTGCTACCCGCCCCTTGCCACAGTATAAGAACAACAGGAATGGTTGGATCAGCGAAAGTAAAGAGGAGAAAGAGGAAGACGAGGTGGACTCCGACCTAGAGTCTATGGCAACCAGCCGCTACAACCCAAATTGAGCGAAGAATCGTGATCGTGAACGTGTTCTATCTTCTGTTTTAGACTTCATATTCCATTTTGCTTTCCAGTTATCTAACAACCTTGAAATCTTCAGATCTATTAAGTTTTCCCTTGTGAGTTGTTATGGAAATTTTTGATAATTTTGGAAGCGTTGTTACGATGATCTTGCACCTTGATTTGATTGATCTGATAGGTTTCGTTACTCTCGGATAATTCTCATCGTTCAAATTGACTCCTTTGACGACATTGGAAACTAACATTCCATGCGTATCATCTTGACAACAATACAATGTTCGTAATTGCATTGAGGCAAAATTGGACTAAGAAGCTGAACAAAATCCCAACCTTTTTAATGGTTAATTTGTCTGCCTAAAGACTTTTGATAAACTTCTACCGTGGTTTTCGACCATTAAATTTTGCTATCATTATTGCTCTAGAGACTCGTACGTAAATTTCGCAGTTATGAAGTTCCCTTGCACCTATTTTTGTCCGCCAAGAGATGAACATTTTCGTGTGAATTATATTTTGACACCTTGAAATTCAGACATGAATCTTGTTGAACCACCAAAAATTTTCCACCGGAGGATGGAGCTGGATAAAACCTGAAGATGACAGCCAACGGTAACTACCCTGAAGAGTTAATGATATTCCTTGCAAGGCGGAAGATGAATGAGCAGAACACAGGAACTTGGTCAAGACGGCAAACCTGGAGCCGATGAAGAACATACAGTCTCACTTCCCTATTCACCTTGGTTGTACTAAGATGAGTTGAGGGTGGAAGCAGACTGGATGAGGAGGAGATTGAAGACCGCACCAAAGATTCACGCTGCTCAGTCGTATTCCAAGAAGAAACCGCAGAAGGCTTGAGGAACCAAACTCAAGATAGTGATTTCGTTTCACTCTCAGATTTGGAAGATGGACGAAGACTGACTACTCAGACATAAGAAGATTCTGAAGAGGCGAATTCTTGAAACGAACCTTATGACGGAAGAATTGATGCCTTAGCGACATGTTTCCTTGTTGATGACGATTGTTGTTTGGTTACATCTTTTCGAACTTTGCTTGTTTTGTCAACATCGATCTTGTTATTGATCCTTGAATAGGACTAACCCAGGAGTTAGTTTGGACTGCTAGATGGACTTGTAGATTGTTTCACGGATTGAGATAGAGTCTGATCATCATGAGGGCATATTTATATGATGCTGGTATTATGACGTCTGGCCAGCGTGATAATACTTACATCATATAACGTGCAGTTGTTGTGTTCAAAGGATGTCTTGAGAAGTGCCTTGGTAGAGACTTAGAATTTTGTCTTGGTTGCGACGATCTGAGAATAGTGAGACCTTAGGGTTCTCTTGACTTGTACGCTTGATCTACCTTATTACCGTACGTTTTGGTACGCATACGCGTCATGCGATTGTTGACTACTATGATTTGATAAGTCCTAAGTTCCATTGTAGAGCTTCCTGCCATTTAATGTTGCCGGTCAACGTATGATTTGATTTGAGACACATCTATGCCTTACTATCGATAAATTCGCTTCGGACTTGTACGCGACAAAAATATGAAGTTTTGGATTATGAGAATCAAGATCTGTAAGCTTACGAAAATACCTTTGGAAGGTTATCTTGACGACAAAACTGCTTGTATAGGTCACTTCCATCGTGCTATCATCCGATACATTCTTACTTGATCAGTTCATTTTTTTGTCCGCGAATGTAATACCCACCCTATCCTACATCTTCTTTCGAATATTTTGCAAAGGACATGATTGCCACCTGTTATGCTTGATATGTGATTTCCCTTGATTTAGATTCTGGGCGATGTGCCCTCTATGGGAAACCGAAACCACTTTTGAATCGATAAGATCCAGTATTGGGAAACAAGATCTTCTATTGCTGAAAATTCTTTAAGCTGGTGTATCTTCGTTTTTATTTCGCCATCTTGCCTTGTTCATTTTCGAGGACGAAAATTCTTTTTGAGGGGGAATAGTTGTAAAACCCACATTTTCTTGACGTGAGTAAATTACAAAAATACCCTCCATTTTGAAATTTTGAAGAATTGAGTACATCCACCAAACAAGCCCTAAATCAAACGGTTACTGTACAACCACAAATGTGAACTTGTAACTTCAAGTAAATGTTAATTGAGCTACTACAACATCATATGAACTCAAGAATATGAAATTGGGATTTAAAACGTAAGTATTGCACGTTGCGTGACCTAACGGGTCCAAAAACCTTTAAAAATTGTACATAACTTATAACTAAATAAATGTAACATAACCTATGTAATTCTAGCACAAAATGGATAAATGTTGACTCCCTCCCCTCTTAATTTGGCCGCCCTATCAAGGGATTACTTCCCAAAATTATTGCTAATCAATCAATCAATATTAATAACACCATTATTTCCCATAACTTCCTAAAACAAATTTTTTTTTTATCATTTCTTCCTCCCTCCTCCTCATACCAACGACCCAACAACAACACTATCATCAAAATTCTTGTTCCTTGATCCTTGAAAATTAATTGTACGTGTTCGTGGGAAGGTTTGGTGCATATTGGAGATTGTTTGGAAGTTTTTGGAGGCTTGATTCCTTGTGTTTCCTACCCATTCGATTCTCATCATCAATCCTTAAAAGGGTTTGGTATCTTTTCTTGCATCCTTGATTAATTCCTTGTTTTCCTTTTATCATGAATAACGTTATACGCAAAGAATCCAAAAGATACGAATTGATATACAAAATATACATATAATCGACCCATGATAATTTTTATGAGAGAATTGATAAACTTTGATTACCTTGATGATTTTTGATGTTTGATGATGATAACATGTTTATAATGATGATATGATATGAATTAGATAATTAGTTTGTTAATTATTGGATTAAAAGGGGTAAAGGAATTAGGGTTTATGTCGTTGTTGATTTGGGACAGTTTTGTTACCTGAATATGTATGCATCATCAAACGAGTTTGGCAAATGGGTAATTCATAATTTTTGTTTGTAAACTCAGTTTAAGGCCCTAACTAAGTGTTCCAATTGGTTTGGATGTGATTGAGGTTGATTTGGTCGTGTTTTTGAATTTTATTTGATGATATGTCAAAACTGTGATTGCAGAATTTTATTACAGTCGTGGTTTATGATTTTTCATTTCCAAACCATAAGGATTTAGAATCTCTCCTTTTACAGGAGTTATATCTGGGTTATTTGTGACTTCCTGGAATTTTTGTGGATTTTTATAAGGTGGTTAAATGGGTATGTTAAGTGCAAACTTTCTGCATGTTTGTGCAGTTAACTTTCTGGGTATGTCTGGGGAAACGATTTTTCATATTGAGTTACACTTAAAAATAAAATCTGAGAAAATTCATGTAGACTCTCAAGACATATGTGCTTCTGTGAGAATTTTTGTGATTTTTATTTTGGGCTTCTGAGACATTTGAAAAATTCGTTTAGTGGGCTAAAATCCTGTTAGAAAACCGGTCATCTTATATGCATGTGTCAAATGTATGTTTAATGTGTTATTTTGATGGTTTGGTGCCCTAATGCATGTCCCACATGGAGTGTGTTCTTAAATTTCGTGTTGAATTAATGGTGTGTATGTTTGGCCTAATTGGTAATTTTGTGATACTTGGTGGACTTATGTGGTTATTTGGTTAATTATGTGGTTTACGTGTTAATTAGATAACTTAAAGGGTTAAATTGTAAATATGATAACTAGAAGTACTAAATATGTAAATATGGATAAGTGATGCATGTTTCGACATAAATTAATCATGAGGGGCTGTTTGTGACATTTTGTATTGTTGTGGTGCTTATGTAATAATTATTGTAATTAAGGGTTTAAATATGTAAATGAGATAATTAAGGGGGCTAAATGGAAACTTGGTAAACTTGAGGGTGTGAAGTGTAATATTTGCTTATTTGACTTTCTTAACTTAAGTTGATGTGTTATATGAGTATGTAATCATACGTGACCCCTTAACTTGTGTAATTGACGCTTTTGACCCTAAAACATGTTCGATGATTCTATGAAACCCTAATTTCACAAAACCTCTCTAAAACGGAATCCTTGATATTTATGAGCTTGGGAACTTGTAAAATGATGAAACTAACCTATAATATTATGTTAACATTCGGAAACTTGCTAAATTTGGAAACCTGGTAATTTTGGGAACCTGCCAATTATGGAAACTTGCTATTTATGGAAACCTTCTAAATAAGGAAACTTACTTAAAATAGAAAGTCTTCTAAAATGCTTAAACTACTTAAGTGGGAAATTACTAAATATGGAAAGTTACCTAAAATAGAAAGCTGCTATTTTTGGAAAGCTGCTAAAAATGGAAAGATAACTAAAAGAGGTAACTTGCGCTATCCAGACTCTTCTTGATTCGTGTCCGTTCTCTTCTAGGTTCGGTGAAGCAGGAGTGATTTCTTTTCTCTCGTTGTGTATTAATCTTGCTTTTGCATTTGGACTAAGGTA